>NQII01004519.1:0-165689 GCA_002778355.1 Clitarchus hookeri
AGCATAGTGCTCGTAGCGAGGTAGACGGCCCAGGCCTCACGTCTCTCACCACTGGGCGTCGAAAGGGGCATCGACAGGTATGTTGGATGACACCATTGCCGACATCCTGGTACGAGTTGGAACCCAGCAGCGTAGTAAACGAAAAATTGTGTGGTGTTTCCAGGCACACCGTCACAGTAGTTACCAAGATAAAATATATGCACATTATAATTAAAATAATTTTGGTTGACATTAATTCGGNCACACCGTCACAGTAGTTACCAAGATAAAATATATGCACATTATAATTAAAATAATTTTGGTTGACATTAATTCGGCTAGGAAATGTCCAGATAGTTCGCACAATAGAAGTCCTAGATTTTGTTAGGATGAATACTTGTGTGCAAATGTGTTTCGCTTCACCTCGCCTCAGTCTAGATAATATATTGTACAATCATTGTTGTAACTTATCACTGAAGATATTCCGCTTGTTATAAATTCTTCGCCAACAGCAGGTCATATACAGGGATAGCTGCACGTATACTATAGATTTACAGAACAGAATTACATACACACAACACTTTTGTTCAATGTAATATGGGTTATTTTCGCCGGAGGATCAGGTGAATTTAATTTGAATTGTGCTTGGTCATGCCTTTCCAACCGAATTTATTACATTCGTTACTTCGTCTAAGTGGAACACTGTCCCTTACGAAGTGTCAAATTTGCTGCTGGGTTCCACCTTTATTATAGAATTCATCCAAATGGTTTTACCCATATAAAGCCGCATAGCTGGCNAAATTTGCTGCTGGGTTCCACCTTTATTATAGAATTCATCCAAATGGTTTTACCCATATAAAGCCGCATAGCTGGCGTCTTGGTACAGAAACACTGGGTTACAATGATCGTGGCGTGTCAGAAACACTTCTCTTTCCATCACGTGTGCTAGTTATATTGAATGTCACCTCGCGCGCACCATGCAGGTCGTACCCGACGAGGAGCAATTTCGGACAATTTCTGCGCGATTCCGTCCGGAGGAGACGATTCAATTCCGAGATGGAATCAGGTCGTCGCCGGGGATGGAAAGACGAGAGCGGGAGCTCTGTAATGTCGTTGGCCGTAACCCCGGGGGACAGCCAGGGAAGAATAGGCGGCGACGTGAGAAGCCCGAGCGATCCCGACACCTCGTTACCGTCGCCGCAGCCGGCGGCCACGTCGCCGACAGGCCTTGCAGCGTCCGGGCACAGGATTCTGTTGACGTGCCGTCGGTGTGGCGTTCGAGTCCCGGGTAAGGCACGGCTGTCAGCTTAAGTAAGGCTGTGAGTTAGTTTACAAGCCGTCCCCTGACGAGCCTTCAGGCACGACACCGGGCACGTCAATAAGCCAATTACAATCAATCAAATCAATCAACAGAATACGTGTGTACACAAAAGTGAAATGGCGGAGCGGTTCTTTTTGTTGCGGGCGTACCCCTCACTGATTGGTTCTATGAGCGGACCTTTGCATCTGATTGGCTACTGCGTGCTGCGGAAGGTCGGTTTCACAAGTTAGGTTACCAGTCGCTGATTGGCGAACGGCGTTCCAAAATGTTGCTGGCCTGTGGCGCCATTTTACTGGCGTGTGCGGCTGAAGTTCGCGGTAGAAGCGGTTGTCTCATCTCTGTGTTCTTGAGTACTCGGGGCTCCGGGAAGGGGAGGGGCGTCATATATAGGGCTCATTCTCTGTCTATCTGATTATTTAATTTTTCTGAGGGATAAAAACCAGAAAATTATGTTACGCTAAATTAACGTTACGTTAGTCAAGGCAAAAATATTACGCTTTCTAATTTTTGTTTAACAATAATCGAATGTACGATTAGTTAGAAACGTTACAAATATTCCTTTAAATTAATTATATTATAACAGCAAAAAATATTTAGCATTGAGTATGTTTAAAAAATACACTAAAATAAAACGCAAATTCCAGCCATGGGTATGCTACCATCTGTATTGTGAACTGACGACATCTGTCATTAAGTTAACATATTACTTTACAGACTTCTTTAATAAAGAACGCGCTCTGTAAAAGTAACATATATTCAAATAAATTTCCTTGCACTATTGACGTTTAGCNACTTCTTTAATAAAGAACGCGCTCTGTAAAAGTAACATATATTCAAATAAATTTCCTTGCACTATTGACGTTTAGCGCATTTACTATTGCCACGTTCGTAATAATCGTTCAAAATAAAATAAATTGTCGCCGCCGACCCCACGTAAAAATAAAAAACACAGCAAAATCAACCAAGAGCTTACACACAGAACTAAATCTAAAATGAAATGTGCCCTTTGCTAGCTCTGAACTAATGTTGCGATTTTAGACGTAATAAACAAGAGTGAATCAAGTCTGAATCTCCGGTATACATTAAATTTAACTGCTCTCCTATACGGAAAATGCTGTAGTAGCGCACAGTTTTCCCAGCCTGTCCAGTGTTACGGGACTTGAATGAACACTACGTGTACAAAATTTTTAGGCGAAGTCTTTAACTGTTAAGTCGCTCTCAGGCCTACAAATTTCGTTATTGTTAAGTTAGTAAAATTCGGAAATTTTAAAATATATAGAAAAATGCGTACGTTGTGCACACTGCTGTGCATTTTATGCTATTAAGGATCGGTGATAAGGTCGAAATTCGCAAGTTATTTAGTTGCTCATTAAATGGTGTGACCCTGCGGTTTGTATGCTGCACGTGCAAGAAATAAGTTTACCTCAGAGCAATGACGATAAATAATTAATTTTATTATGAGAGGGAGAAAAAAAAAATTACTATATAGGTATTTAATAAACTTTCAAATTTCATGAAATGCTTATGTTCGGGGAGGCTTAAAATTGTTACTATCTTCCCTGAAAATATAAATTGCTCACCTGGAAAAAATCTACTTTTAAAAGTCTCTACATGTTATAGATATGTTAAACGGCGTAATGGTGTTTCCCACGGTTAAGCAAGTTTTGTGTCTTCTTTATCGTTTATTAATAGCAGAAGGTATTTACTTCCTTTTTATGTTATTACGATATTCGAGAGCTTATAGGTTTGATGCTATTTTAAATAAACATTTTCGTTAAGTAATTACCGTTTATAGATACAAAATAAATCCTAAAAGTTTTTAGTAAAATGTCCTGCAGGCTATCATATATACATTCTACTTCATCGGTGAGAGTTACTTTCGAGAGGCAGATACAACACAGTTAATTAAGTTTACGCGGAAAAGAATTTTAAAATTGGCTGGTAGTTCTTAAAAATACCCATAAGCTAGATTTGCACTCGCGCTTTAGCGCTCAAGTCTGGACCACGCACTTTAGTATTCGTGTTCACCGGAACTACTATTTGCTACTACTGATATGCTGAGATGTAGCGTCAAGTGCGCCATCAAACTTTGGACATTTACACTCACTGAATCCAGCTATGTGCTAAGAAACATTACAGTGCCAATGAATAGCTCACAATATTTTAAAGACTGGTTTGTGTGAGCCATGTTGTCACACTCGTGAAATCTGAAGCGCATTTGAAACGGCGGTTACTATTGTTTATGGGAAATAATGTCAGTTTAATCGTATTCAAAATTAGATGGAAAAAGATTTAATACAATTGGAAAATACTGACGAACTGTCCAAAAGTCGCAGTCAGGAGGATTTGCTACATCTCATCACGTCATACGACAGACCAGTAGAGGCCTATTGCTGTAATATTTGATCAGTATAAACGGTATTATTGCTGATTCTTAGAGCAAACTTACATTCAGAAATAAAGTCGGACTCTAACCTGCGCAACCACAAATACCATACTAATCTAAATTACAACATACTTTTTATTCTTGATAGGAAAGTAAACACGAAAGTATACCGCGTGTACTAGAATAAAGTATGATAAACACCAGAATGGGGTAGATGAGTACAAATTAAGCATATTTCATCAAGGAACAAATTGTCTAAGGCCCGTAAGTAACCCGCTAATGGCAGTGGCACTGTGCAGGGGCGGGTATGCAACTCTTTGTACCAGGCGTTGTTACCAGCCTGTGCGCAATTCTGCGCGCCTGATAACACCGCTCAGTACCGCACGGCTGCCGACACGGGTCCCTGGAAACCATATGATATGGTTAGTTGTTTGGGGAAGTATGAATGAATGCCAGTGCAGCAGTCAGGTTGTGCCAGGCACGGTACCCCAACAGACCAAGCTTGAACGAAGGCTGCAGGAAACTGGCAGCCTGCAATTGAGGAAAGAGGATGCAGGGGCTAGATAGAAGAGGAGTGCACACACCCACGTTCGAAGAGGCTGTGTTGGTGCGTATTGACAACAACTGCGAACTAGCACGCAGGCATTGTTCACGAAATAGGTGTTTGCCTCGTGGCTGTGTGAGACGTTTTAAATGAGCAGTTTAATTATTTTCTTAGAGCGAGATTTGACACACAAGTCCAAAAGTTTTAAGTCCATCAATATTACCACTGTTATCACACCCAAACGGTGTATTAAGGTTAAATTAGGATAGGTTATTTTTAATTTAATTACTCAAAACACTAAGAGCATGCCATTCTTTTACAATATGTGGGTCCATTCCCCTTTAATTAACATTAGTGCATTACCCTTTTATTCAAAAAATTACTTTTATTTTTATTTTAAAAAAATGACTGACACGTATTTTTGTTGCATTAACATATTCTTCACACCCTCCTTTGTTTTTTTCTAAGCCATAATAACTTCGCCAGTTTTGCTCTAAAACTTGCTATATCCGATATATTTCTCTGTATATGATTTTATGTTTAACTCAATTTTTCTGTGTGCTGAAGGCACAATCTCTATTTTATTAATGATAAATAGACCACACACTACATTATCACTTCTCTGCACACTCNGTGTGCTGAAGGCACAATCTCTATTTTATTAATGATAAATAGACCACACACTACATTATCACTTCTCTGCACACTCCTATTACTTTTACAGACTTATCTTGACTAGTTTATATGTATTATATTGGCATTTAAAGGTCACCATATGTAAGACTGCCATCTTAACACAAAAGCATTGAACTTCAAATATGCCAGAAACTGTGAGTTTTAGAGAAAATTGGCAAAATTTGTTTAGCTTGGAACCACATATAAGTGTGCGAAGAATATATTAGTGCAATAAAAACATACACTTGTCGGCCATTTTGTTTTAGTAAAAATAAAAGTAGTTATTTATTAAATTATAGGGCAATGCACTAAAATATGGACACGTATATATAAATTAAAGGGGAATAAACTTATTTAATTAAAATAAATGACATGGTGTTATGTTAATTTTGTCCGTTTTATGCAATTACGAAGCAAGTTTCCGCATATTAACTGTATTTCCGTAATAATTTTCTCGAATATACGGGCATTTTCCCCAGGGTGGGCGTGCTCGCTATGTCGTGCACATGGCAAGGATTGGTGACTGCTCTTAGTCAACCTCGAGAGTGACTCAATATGTGGGTGCCAAATTGCTATCAAGTGATTCGGAGCTGACTACAATAACAAGGATGTCACATCGTCGCCTCTTGCCTTCATTAACGATTTTACTTATCTGTTCACCTCTCCGGGCGGNACAATAACAAGGATGTCACATCGTCGCCTCTTGCCTTCATTAACGATTTTACTTATCTGTTCACCTCTCCGGGCGGGCGTCAATATTCTCATTTTACCTCTTGCCTAGTTTAGTCTGACAGCTTTCAGTAAAACACTAAGAAATCCATTTAGAGCCCACTCATAACTGAAATCCTACACTAAATTGTTACCAGCTAATTCAGAACAACTTTGTCACAATTCCGAAATAGTTTGAAAAGGGCACTTAGATCAGAAGTGAAACGACGAGCAACAAGTTTCGTAAAAGGGAACGTCAAGTGAAAATGTTTAGGTTCCTTCGACAATAGTCCCAAACTGCTGCCAAGCTGCTTGAAACCTTCTTCGGAGAAACTCAAGTATTCGGTGAGTGTGCTGACGACGCAAACGTAATTGCGATAGGCCTAATTATGTTTTCTCTGGTTCGATCGTAATGCAGGCCGCATTTTCTACTTCATACGCGAGGGGCACACTACCACATGTATTTNCAATAACAAGGATGTCACATCGTCGCCTCTTGCCTTCATTAACGATTTTACTTATCTGTTCACCTCTCCGGGCGGACGTCAATATTCTCATTCTACTTCTTGCCTAGTTTAGTCTGACAGCTTTCAGTAAAACACTAAGAAATCCATTTAGAGCCCACTCATAACTAAAATCCTACACTAAATTGTTACCAGCTAATTCAGAACAACTTTGTCGCAATTCCGAAATAGTTTGAAAAGGGCACTTAGATCAGAAGTGAAACGACGAGCAACAAGTTTCGTAAAAGGGAACGTCAAGTGAAAATGTTTAGGTTCCTTCGACAATAGTCCCAAACTGCTGCCAAGCTGCTTGAAACCTTCTTCGGAGAAACTCAAGTATTCGGTGAATGTACCCACGACGCAAACGTAATTGCGATAGGCCTAATTATGTTTTCTCTGGTTCGATCGTAATGCAGGCCGCATTTTCTACTTCATACGCGAGGGGCACACTACCACATGTATTTCATTCCCAATTCTCTAGAGAAGCTTCAAGTTCTGGTCCATCAGAGATGTTTGCGATAGAAATAAGTAGCTTTTGTGGTGAGCCTTAGGGCAGTGTTAAAACCACCTAAGCGAGCCACCACTGAGTTGGGACCCACAGGCGTCTGTTATAGCTTGAAACGTGGCATGAAATGAGTCCCTGGGGTGGAACAGCTGCACAATATTTTGGCGGTGAAAACATAGTGGCCACGGCAAACCTACCACGGATCGAGCCTCTATTGTGTTGGCGAAAGGCCAGTACACTGAACGCACGAGCACATAACTCACCGCATCCTTGCTACAATACATGAAAACGCGCCACCAAAATTTGTGGTTATCCTATCAAGTCCCACGCGGGATTTTTTTTAAAAGCTGGCCACTAAACGCTAAACAGAGCTTCAGAAAAAAAAACAGGTTTATTTAAATAGAGCAAACATTTTCTAGAAGTGCTTCTTCCTGTGAATAACTGTAAAGAACCGTATCACGTGTGTATAAAAGTACCAGTTAAGGGTTTATTTTCCTGGTCGCTTCTACGTTAAGAAACTTCGGCTACAAATCTTTTAATTGCCATAAAAACGTGAAGCACGTCTTTATGTTCATCACTTTGCCAGAAATAAGAGGGTTACTGCTTAAGTCTCATAGAGGTGCATTGCCGAATTAAGGACTAAGACGCCAGTTCATTGCATAGCGCTTACAGACGATTAGGCATTTGATGGACATTGCTAGTGTGGCCCGCAGTCTTAGGCCATAAACACGCAAAGCATCTCCAGACCTTAAGACGCAGAAACTAATAACATTACACTTCCATTGGCTCATTATTTTTGATTACGTAGCACATTCCTGTCGCCGTGTTGCAGAAGCCTGGTTCGCGAGAGCAGTAAAATGCAAGGAAATGCCTGCTCGTCAATCATGCCACCTACCTTGTGCACAACCACCAGCTTCTAAATGCTTCCTCTCGCGGGCCTTTCGGCAAGTATTTTATATCAAACATCATACACACACCTACTTTATTTCTATTTTTCATAATATTAATTATGAATGAAATATTATAATTTACGAATAAAATACAAGTTAAAGTATAACATANCGTGTTGCAGAAGCCTGGTTCGCGAGAGCAGTAAAATGCAAGGAAATGCCTGCTCGTCAATCATGCCACCTACCTCGTGCACAACCACCAGCTTCTAAATGCTTCCTCTCGCGGGCCTTTCGGCAAGTATTTTATATCAAACATCATACACACACCTACTTTCTNGCCTTTCGGCAAGTATTTTATATCAAACATCATACACACACCTACTTTCTTTCTATTTTTCATAATATTAATTATGAATGAAATATTATAATTTACGAATAAAATACAAGTTAAAGTATAACATAAAATTTGACTGAAATAAGATAATTGTTATGTTAAGACGAGTATAAAACGCCTGTGACACATGACATATTAAGGAAACTTCCCAAACACGTCACACATGGGGTGATTTGTCAAAGGTTTAGTTCAAAAAGTGTGAAGGAACCGCGAATAGACTAAAGCAGTTGAGTACCTGTAATGTATTGTACATACCGAGCATTCCGTGTTCGCCGAGAATGCGTGGTAGCGTTTGTGACGTCGATGGTTACATCCGGGATGACTGCGCTTCCAGTGAAAGCAGGAACAAGGGTCCACGACACTGTAACTGTGTGACACATATTTATACATGTCTACGTAGGTGTTTAATATTCCTCTGCGGGTTTTGTTTGTCAAGCAAGATGAAAAATAAAATAATGACCTGAAAGTCTTTAAAAATCGCATTTGATTGAGAGGGATGAATAATTATATTGTTTGAAGCCCTGAATTTGACATAACTTAATTAAATAATTTTTTGAAGGTGAAATTCCGATTTATACCTTAACATAATCGCAGAAGTATTATGAAATTTTAATGTTCTTCTCGTACATCTACCGAATTTGGAATATTATAATTGTTTTCGACAAATATTCCGTCAAGTCCCCTCAATTAAAATATATTTGCAGAACTATACTTAAATATACATTCTTAGATAGTTTGTATCTTACCATAGCACTGCACTTTTACCACTATACATAACTTTAAACCTCTGATATTGCACAATTCCTCATTCCCGGCATATGCAATGCAACTTCTCTTCCTTTCCTGTTTCATATCCATCAGTGCTGCTGTACAGGCTCATAGCTGTCGGCCAGTGCTTCAACAATCCAAATAAGTAATGCAATATGAACTTCGACGACCATGGTCTGATCATTCAGAACGTTCGTGCCAGGGCGTTCTTCAGTGTAAGACTATCGACGCCGTTTTATCGTTAAGTAGTTTCAGCGATATCTAGTGTTAAGACGAGCAATTTGGAGGACTCTGACTTCAGCGGCCACGGGAGTGAAATCGAGTGGTGAGAGACGGGATCCGTGGGTGGGAAAACGGGAGTGCCCCGAGAAAACCCGCTGGTCAACACTAACTGTCCGCCTCAGTTTTCAAAGTGCGAAACCCTGGAAGGAACCTGACGAGAATCGAAGCTGGATCGCTGGGAGGTTGACGCACTGGCATCATTGTCCCCCAACCTCGAGCGTGTGACGTGGCGGATTCAACACGGGTGGAGTTACCTATTGTACTGTGTTGTCATTTCTGTCACTGTATGCACTTTATCCTTTCCATAAACATAATTATCAGTCACTCAAAATCAATCAACACGTTCGCAGATGACAACGACGAGGAAGAGCAGGCTGTGTGTATTTCAGATCCAGCTGCTCTCACATTACCACATTTTCTACGTTATTCACCTACGCACAATTCAAACTTTAATTGGGTTTGCTTATCATTTGTTGTGAACCAAATTTTCGTTTCATAGAAGTTATTTGCGACTAGAGTATGTTGAGATTTCCTGTGAACGTTTTTTTCGCTTTCCTTAATATCATTGTGTAGTTTTTCCGATGCATCACACAAATATCGTATTTCCCCCTGCACTACTATTCTGTACGACATGGTCCATGGCCATAGTGTACGAAGGAAGCATGCTCGATATGTATACATGGACGAAATTCAGATATTTTGTTTCGAGTCGTGAATAAAATGTGATTTATTTATTTAAAGATTAGGTTGTCAATAAGAAGAACACATGTCTTGTTTCATTTTAAACATTAACACCAACACAACAAAACAATAGGCTATTAATTACTTACCTAAATGTAAATATTTATGCAGACGTCTTAAGTGCATACACGGAATTGATTTCAGTGTAGTCGCTTTGGAAGCCACGCGCTGAATTGTGGGTAATATAGTCTTTTGCGGGGAAAAGGTCGAGATCGTGTGGACTTTTTCGGCGCAGACAGCGCAGACGCTGCGAGAAGCTGTCTGACTGCCTGTCTACACTGTCATCTGCGAGCGTGTGAATCCACCTTGATGCGCCTGCACATTGCGTGTTACACACCTGCAGTATTTGCAGGGCAGCATGGTGACTCTTGTTAATCCAACGCCTGATATCAGTAAAATTACAAACCAAAGTTTTTAATTATAACAAATGCAGGTCACTAACAAAATGTTCCAGGACATTATTCACTGCTTAACTCTTCGACTTTGAGACAGTGAAATTCCAGTGCATGAAATTATACTGTACATCCATTTTTCAAATCAACTTCATGTCTCGTTCCTAGACTATCAAGACATAAAATTCCTTACTTCCATTAACGCTCTTTGAATATTAATCAAACTTATAGATCGTAATGTTAAATAATGCTATTTAAAATATATTTTTTTTTTTAACTTTCAATGAAAATTTTGTAATTACGGTTCCAGGTTCAAACACCGCTTGTTGTAGTTGCCAGGTACGAAAAGGGTGCGCGTTCCACACGAGGGATACAAATTGTCTGAGCTCCCGTGAACAAGCACGGTACAGACTTCTCTTCGTAATGTTCCTGGATTATCCGCAAACGCCTTCACCGACACTAAATTGCAGTTACAGTAATCCCAGTACATTGTTGAATGGTTTCTGGGCACTAGCTAACGCCCTGGCTTCCATTACTCGCTGATGCACTAAAAGTATTGCAAGCTACCGCCAGATTGGCTAGGCTCATCTGCCGCTTAGGTAAATTGACGTTAGAATGCGAGATGTCCCCTGCTTGGCTACCGCCAGGCAGAAGAGAAGATGTTTTGTAAGTTCGTTTGTCTTTTAGATTTNGGATTTTTTTTTTTTTTTTTTTTTAGAAAAATGTCCGTTAAATTTTTAATGGTTTAATGAAAGTCCATAAATATTTACTACGCCAAAACTCACATAACTTCGTGTAGTTCATAGCATTATTACCCATTTTGGTAATTCCGCCTCTGCAAACGGAGTTGTTTTAGAAGTTTGTGCGTCGAGTGGCAGCAGTAAAACATTCGCTCTTAAATTTCTAACGAAAATATTGAAAGTTAATCTCTGTTCACATTACATTGTAGATACATGCATTTTTAAGTAAGAATGAAATAGGTATAAATATTTTTTAATGGAAATAATTGACAACGATACATTTTTTCATTAATTTACACGACACACCGTGAGATATTTACTAACTGTAGTCATTTGAAACGAATTTACAATATCAATATTGTGGCATGTAAATTGTTACTTTAACAAGGCGAATTCGGCATAACTCTGGAAGTGGTCATTAAAAACAACTTATAATGTACAAAATATTAACTTTGGGCTTCTAATAATACAATACTATTATGGCCAGTACTTAGTTTTCTTGTGACACTGCTTTTAATGCCGTATGCCAATTAACATTTTTGATACTTTTTTTCTTACTTACGATTTCTTCGTCAAAAATATTTCTTCTTAAATAAAATTTCCAGTCAAAAATAATAGTTATATATATATATGCATCTTTCAGTACGGCCTGTAGAAAACAGATATTTTGTCACACGACATTTACGCAAAAGACCTTTACCAAGTTCCATCAAATGGCAGCAAATATATATTTCTAATAACGCGTTGACTTAAGACTTAATTAATTTATAAATTGTGTAGGTAATGAAAAAGTCGCTAAAGAAACAAGTGACTGAGAGTTAAAAAAGCAAAGATGTGTAGAAGAGCTCAGAAATGATGTTTAAAGAAAACTGGAAATCACCTAATTGGAAAATAAAGACAACAGATTCCTATTTAATAATTTAATAAAAGGGTTAAATTTCCGTCACGTTTCTAGAAAGCAGCAAATAAAGGAGGATTCCAGCTACAGCTACGCATGTTAACGTGGGAACAAAAGCATTTAATTGTCTTAAAAACAATTTAGAGCCGTGTTGCAGGACAGAATGAAAATGAGAAGGAAGAATTAGGACTGAATTCGGTGCGAGGGTATTTTCCAAAGCCTCATTTCCTCCAGAACTGTGGTGGACAGCATGTTTCCTGCACAGAGGAAAGACACGTAAATGTAATAGTGGGTTCACAATCAAAACATGTAGACACAGAACATATGGCATAAGAGTAGAACACTGCACACGACTAAAAACCTTGCGCAAAATTGACTCACAACTGAACACTTACACTGAAGTTACACTCTGTTATTTGCGTATATAAATAACAGAGGTATGGAACCAATCAGACTAACGCGATGCAGTTGGCAGCTAGATCGGTTACTGCTGCTACAATGGCAGGTTATCAAGATTTAAGTGAGTTTCAACGTGGTGTTATAGTCGGCGCACGAGAGATGGGACATAGCATCTCCGAGGTATAAATCAAATTTTGATTTTCGCGTACGACCATTTCACGAGTGTACCGTGAATATCGGGAATCCGGTAAAACATCAAATCTTCNAGTAGTAAATTGGTCCTTTAGACAACAGTGTCAATCACCTTCCTCCAAAACCACAGCTCTGGGAGTTCTCACACTATTCACTGCTTAACTCTTCGACTTTGAGACAGTGAAATTCCAGTGCATGAAATTATACTGTACATCCATCTTTCAAATCAACTTCATGTCTCGTTCTTAGACTGTCAAGACATAAAATTCCTTACTTCCATTAACGCTCTTTTAATATTAATCAAACTTATAGATCGTAATGTTAAATAATGCTATTTAAAATATATATTTTTTTTAATCTTTCAATGAAAATTTTGTAATTACGGTTCCAGGTTCAAACACCGCTTGTTGTAGTTGCCAGGTACGAAAAGGGTGCGCGTTCCACACGAGGGATACAAATTGTCTGAGCTCTCGTGAACAAGCACGGTACAGACTTCTCTTCGTAATGTTCCTGGATTATCCGCAAACGCCTTCACCGACACTAAATTGCAGTTACAGTAATCCCAGTACATTGTTGAATGGTTTCTGGGCACTAGCTAACGCCCTGGCTTCCATTACTCGCTGATGCACTAAAAGTATTGCAAGCTACCGCCAGATTGGCTAGGCTCATCTGCCGCTTAGGTAAATTGACGTTAGAATGCGAGATGTCCCCTGCTTGGCTACCGCCAGGCAGAAGAGAAGATGTTTTGTAAGTTCGTTTGTCTTTTAGATTTCCGGAAGTGAAACTGCACCATCAATTTTTTATGTATGGCTATCAANTTGGCTACCGCCAGGCAGAAGAGAAGATGTTTTGTAAGTTCGTTTGTCTTTTAGATTTCCGGAAGTGAAACTGCACCATCAATTTTTTATGTATGGCTATCAAATTTATATTTACTACGCCAAAACTCACATAACTTCGTGTAGTTCATAGCATTATTACCCGTTTTGGTAATTCCGCCTCTGCAAACGGAGTTATTTTAGAAGTCTGTGCGTCGAGTGGCAGCAGTAAAACATTCGCTCTTAAATTTCTAACGAAAATATTAAAAGTTAATCTCTGTTCACATTACATTGTAGATACATGCATTTTTAAGTAAGAATGAAATAGGTATAAATATTTTTTAATGGAAATAATTGACAACGATACATTTTTTCATTAATTTACACGACACACTGTGAGATATTTACTAACTGTAGTCATTTGAAACGAATTTACAATATCAATATTGTGGCATGTAAATTGTTACTTTAACAAGGCGAATTCGGCATAACTCTGGAAGTGGTCATTAAAAACAACTTATAATGTACAAAATATTAACTTTGGGCTTCTAATAATACAATAATATTATGGCCAGTACTTAGTTTTCTTGCGACACTGCTTTTAATGCCGTATGCCAATTAACATTTTTGTTACTTTTTTTCTTACTTACGATTTCTTCGTCAAAAATATTTCTTCTTAAATAAAATTTCCAGTCAAAAATAATAGTTATATATATATATATGCATCTTTCAGTACGGTCTGTAGAAAACAGATATTTTGTCACACGACATTTACGCAAAAGACCTTTACCAAGTTCCATCAAATGGCAGCAAATATATATTTCTAATAACGCGTTGACTTAAGACTTAATTAATTTATAAATTGTGTAGGTAATGAAAAAGTCGCTAAAGAAACAAGTGACTGAGAGTTAAAAAAGCAAAGATGTGTAGAAGAGCTCAGAAATGATGTTTAAAGAAAACTGGAAATCACCTAATTGGAAAATAAAGACAACAGATTCCTATTTAATAATTTAATAAAAGGGTTAAATTTCCGTCACGTTTCTAGAAAGCAGCAAATAAAGGAGGATTCCAGCTACAGCTACGCATGTTAACGTGGGAACAAAAGCATTTAATTGTCTTCAAAACAATTTAGATCCGTGTTGCAGGACAGAATGAAAATGAGAAGGAAGAATGAGGACTGAATTCGGTGCGAGCGTATTTTCCAAAGCCTCATTTCCCCCAGAACTGTGGCGGACAGCATGTTTCCTGCACAGAGGAAAGACACGTAAATGTAATAGTGGGTTCACAATCAAAACACGTAGACACAGAACATAGGGCATAAGAGTAGAACACTGCACATGACTAGAAACCTTGCGCAAAATTGACTCACAACTGAGCACTTACACTGAAGTTACACTCTGTTATTTGCTTATATAAATAACAGAGGTATGGAACCAATCAGACTAACGCGATGCAGTCGGCAGCTAGATCGGTTACTGCTGCTACAATGGCAGGTTATCAAGATTTAAGTGAGTTTGAACGTGTTGTTATAGTCGGCGCACGAGAGATGGGACGTGGCATCTCCGAGGTAGTGATAACATTTGGATGTTCGCGTACGACCATTTCACGAGTGTACCGTGAATATCGGGAATCCGGTAAAACATCACATCTTCGACATCGCTGCGGCCGGAAAAAGATCGTGAAAGAACGGGACAAACGACGACTGATGAGAATCATTAAACGTGACAGACGTGCAATCCTTTCTCAAATTGGCGCAGATTGGATTTGTGGACTGCCCTGCAGGATTCGTGAACTTTATTGCCTCCTGCATACCTTCAGACATTAGTCGAGTCCATGCCACGTCACCTTGTGGCACTTCTGCGTGCTTGGGAGGGGGGTCTACACTATATTAGGCAGGTGTACAAGTTTTTTTTGCTCTTCAGTGTATTTATTATTTTAGTCAAATAAATTATGCGATGAGTGACTTCAGTTGGCAGAGTCGATAAATAATGTTTTCATGTTTTGGCTGTCTTCACATACATAAAAATGGGTTATAGTAACATATTTTGTCTGATGTGTTCGAAATGGGCAGTGATTTAATTAGCTACCATGTTTGTTTGTCTTTAAAATCTTTACTTGTGCTATCGTAAGAAATACATAACTTTTAAAAGCGTGTGATAGTACGCCGTCACCTGTTATTTCTTCTAAATTCCCTTTTTGCATCATAAATATACTTTTACAGTTAAATACAGAACTTCGCTTCGTTTTTCTAAAAATGTCAGGTACTAGGATTAGGGATAATGCGTGAAAGACTTATTACGATTGCAAAAACGCTCCTAATAAATCAGATGAAAAAAAATAGCGAACCGGAATTTATAGCAAAATTACTGAATACGCCCAAAAAACAGTTATTTAAATTGCTAACGAAAATAACACAAACATAAAAATCGGATAATTATTTTCAATGTAAACATTACTTGAAACGTTCTCTATTGATAGGTAAATTTCCCTGCCTGTAGTACTAAGGACAGCATTGCGCAAGTTGCAAGTGTCTATAGTGAACAATTTTATTATAGACTATTCACGGTAAAGTTAACCCTTTTGAAATCAACTTTTGAAAAAAACACTGCTCGTTAATCGCATATATTCTACCGTACACACTGGCATGCAGGTTCCCAGTTGAATTGGCAGCGNGGGGGGGGCTACACGATATTAGGCAGGTGTACCAGTTTTTTTGGCTCTTCAGTGTATTTATTATTTTAGTCAAATAAATTATGCGATGAGTGACTTCAGTTGGCAGTGTTGATAAATAATGTTTTGATGTTTTGGCTGTCTTCACATACATAAAAATGGGTTGTAGTATCATATTTTGTCTGATGTGTTCGAAATGAGCAGTGATTTAATTAGCTACCATGTTTGCTTGTCTTTAAAATCTTTACTTGTGCTATCGTAAGAAGTACATAACTTTTAAAAGCGTGTGCTAGTACGCTGTCGCCTGTTATTTCTTCTAAATTGCCATTTTGTATCATAAATATGTTTTTACAGTTAAATAAACAACTTCGCATCGTTTTTCTAAAAATGTCAGCTACTGGGATTACGGATAATGCGTGAAAGACTTTTATTACGATTGCAAAAACGCTCCTAATAAATCAGATAAAAAAAATAGTGAACCGGAATTTATAGCAAAATTACTGAATACGCCCCAAAAAAACAGTTATTTAAATTGCTAACGAAAATAACACAAACATAAAAATCGAATAATTATTTTCAATGTAAACATTACTTGAAACGGTCTCTATTGATAGGTAAATTTCCCTGCCTGTAGTACTAAGGACAGCATTGCGCAAGTTGCAAGTGTCTATAGTGAACAATTTTATTATAGACTATTCACGGTAAAGTTAACCCTTTTGAAATCAACTTTTGAAAAAAAACACTGCTCGTTAATCGCATATATTCTACCGTACACACTGGCATGCAGGTTCCCAGTTGAATTGGCAGCGAATTAAAAATATGTTGCAAGCATTGACGTTGCATTGCAAGTATATTACTTAAATTCATTTAAAATCCAGTTGGCGTTTATTTGCTTTATATATATATTATATTACGAAATTGCATATTAGTGACACATTTAGTTTCGTAACAATTTCATGATTTAATTTTACTGTCGCGTGAATAAAGTAATCACGTCCATGGTAAAGTAAATGTCACATGTGGCGGAACGATTCACGAAATGGGAAGAAAAGTAGATATTAAACAATGTTATTCTAAACAACTCGATTAGCCATGAAGAACATATACCTGTGATGAATCCAACTAAAGCCTGGACCTAGACGTGGGCACACACAATAGCAAGCTAACTCCTTCGCTGCCGCGGGAGTTTTGAAAACTTAGGCAGTGCAGGATTTGACAGCGAGCAGTAACCTCACAAACATTTAGTATACACAACAGTAAAAAATCAAGTATACAACAAAAACGCACCTTTAATTTTTTTTTAGGTTACTGCTCGCTGCCAAATCCTACTGCTTGCTGCTTAAGTTTCCAATAGTGTAAACCTCTTACGGCGCCGTGAACAAAGAAGCTGTTTCCCTCTAGTGGCGCCGTGCTGTCTGAGACGTCGCCTCGCGCATAGCAATCAGCGCGCTGCACTCCGAGGCACTCTTTACACCTCGCCTCACGCCCGACTCTCCAGTTAGCATCTCCTTCAAATACATTCTCACACACTCACAGTTTGATGGGAAATCCTCGTCTAGAAACCTTTCAAGCACACTTCACACTTATCTGAAGCCCTGCCAAAGTTCTGCTACAACGACAATCCTCCGCCTCATGCAAACTAAGTTTAAATAAGTAAACAAAATCACACGAATGGACAACGCGCCGAATTCGTGCGCACTCAGTTGTGATAGTATTTTGCATGAAAACTATTCTTTACTAGGCGCTACCAACACTGTTTTACACATATTTATTATAAATTAAATATTACAATTTATTAATAAAGTATTGCGCTTGCCTCCCACCAAGNGAAGCCCTGCCAAAGTTCTGCTACAACGACAATCCTCCGCCTCATGCAAACTAAGTTTAAATAAGTAAACAAAATTACACGAATGGACAACGCACCGAATTCGTGCGCACTCAGTTGTAATCGTATTTTGCATGAGAACTATTCCGTACTAGGCGCTACCAACACACATGTCTTCTCACTGTTTTACACATATTTATTATAAATTAAATATTACAATTTATTAATAAAGTATTGCGCTTGCCTCCCACCAAGGCGGGCCGGGTTTGACTCTAGGCGGGGTCACCTCCCGGAATTTCGCGCGTGGGATTCCTGCCGGACTGTCCTGCTGCTCAGCGGGTTTTCTCGAGGGTCTTCCGCACTGAGAAGAACGTTTCATTGAATCGAATAAAGTTTGTCTGGCGCAACCAAATTAATTTTTTTTGTATAGGAGCGATAAAATATGTTGTTAATGTAAACAATTCATTTTGTTGTGCATATTTGGCTGCCCTATACAAATATATTNCATTTTGTTGTTCATATTTGGCTGCCCTATACAAATATATGTTTGGCTCCACGTACATTAAAATTTTTCCGTTAGTTTAAAAAGAAATTAGTGCCGGCCTGAGGTTAGGACGTAGGACATCTGCGCCCGACCGCTACGCCTTTGTAACCTCGACTAAAGTGACTGCAGATGATGTCGGAATTTTTTTAATATATGCATTTCAAATACTGGGCAACGTGCGCAAATAAATTTTTCTTGTTTTAGAGCTTTNTGGCGCAACCAAATTAATTTTTTTTGTATAGGAGCGATAAAATATGTTGTTAATGTAAACAATTCATTTTGTTGTGCATATTTGGCTGCCCTATACAAATATATTTTTGGCTCCACGTACATTAAAATTTTTCCGTTAGTTTAAAAAGAAATTAGTTCCCGACTGAGGTTAGGACGTAGGACATCTGCTTCCGACCGCTACGCCTTTGTAACCTCGACTAAAGTGACTGCAGATGACGTCGGAATTTTTTTAATATATGCATTTCAAATACTGGGCAACGTGCGCAAATAAATTTTTCTTGTTTTAGAGCTTTNGTCGGAATTTTTTTAATATATGCATTTCAAATACTGGGCAACGTGCGCAAATAAATTTTTCTTGTTTTAGAGCTTTACTTTTTAGTTTCCCGTTGAACCTGTTTTATTATGATTATACTATTTTTAAGGATCAACAAATGCACTAAAAAACACTGTTACTACCCTAATTGTGACAAAAAATGTAAACATCTTTCGAGCTGAATTTTCGAACCAAGGCAATCAAATGAGTGCCCAAACAAATCTTATACAGTTGACACAAAATTTCTTGTTCACGGTCTAATTTCTTTTGTCCCAACACAGATGTTTTGTTTATACAAACGTGTATTTTGTTGGGTGAACAAAATTAATTATGTTACTTTTCAAATTTTGTTTATTCAACCAAATAATTTATTAGGACCACTAAATATATTTTTCGCCCTAAACAAACAAATATTTTTTGGGCTGGAACCATAATTTCTCTCAGTGCGTTTCTCCCACCCTTACATTCCACCGTAACACAATATCCATCTCGCTTCAGCCTCATCGGCTGTAGAGATCTCATTGTTACAAGTCACTACAACATCTTTACTCTATTCCTCTCATATACATACTCTTGCAACGTCTGGAAAGTTACTGAATATTTATTANTCCTCTCATATACATACTCTTGCAACGTCTGGAAAGTTACTGAATATTTATTATTGTTTCATTCGTCAGAACTAAAATTATGGACAATAATTTTTAATTAGAGGTTAATGTTTGTTTTGGCACACTGCGATGTTATCAACGTAATTTGTTTTATTTGAATTAGTAATTTTGTTTTGAATTGTAAATAGGTTATTTCTGTTGTTTTTAAGTATTGAGTTTNTTATTTGAATTAGTAATTTTGTTTTGAATTGTAAATAGGTCATTTCTGTTGTATTTAAGTATTGAGTATTTTTTTTTTTTGTGAAGTACTTAACAAGAGAATGCCTATATTTTTGGAAGATGTTGCCCAAATTTCATTACGTTGCTATGTTTTGGAATATTGCGGCTAAATGTAAGCTCGTCATACTTCAAAGCCGACATTTTCTAACAGAGAAGCTTATTTTTTTGAACAAATATAATCGTTAACATGTTCATACACACGAAGTTTTAATATTGTTTATACTTACATTACCGTGAATAACCGTTTCCCGCCAACATCGTCTGCTGTGTTCTGAGTGGTCGTCGCCTCACAAGTTTCACTTAAGATGTAAAATGTAACTATTTGTTTCAATGCTTAAGGAAATCCCAACAACGCACACGACTTGCTAAGTTCCATTGGAAACCAATACATGAGGTAACAAACTTTCGTTTCTTCTGCACACGTCTTAGCGCATAATTTAACCCTTAAATTTCCTATTTTAAACCCAGCTTTACTTTAGACTTCGCAGCTTACGCTGAATTAAAGTGCGCATGTGTGTTTAAACGTAGTCGAATCAAATAATTTCCCTGTTCATAGTGAACATTTGGTACCAATAATTACAGAATATATTTGTAAATATCATTGCTGTGTCAAAATTACTTCATATTTTCTGGAATATTTGTCATCTCCTAGCCTACAAATGGATAATTATTAAAACGAACTATATGTAACAATTTGAATTATTTGTGACAGTAGGGTATCCTTGTGTGTTAATTTTGTGGCATCTTAATTTTCCTAAAAGTATTTATGTTTTCTGTACCTGATGTTTTATTGAATTAATAAAAAAAAATTTCATAACTACACATTTTTTGCACGATTATACTATACGAACGAAATATATTTTATAGCATGTAAAATCATCTTCATAGCCAGGGGTGTTAATTCATACAGCACATTTATTTTCGATTCGTTCATCGTGGGTATTTTCTCCTCTATACCAGAATTCCCCTACCACTAAACAGTATAACTTTTAATATTTTTTGTTAGATACTAGCAGTATATAGTGTATCATTTTATCAAACAGTATATCTTCCGATATTTAAAAAAGGTTTTAAGAATTTTCCGGCGCCTAAATTCTGCGAGAGGCGTGAGTCGTTGAAGCGGGCACTACACGATACTCGATTTCTGCTACCTTCTGTTATGCCCACGAGCATAACAGAAGACATACAAGTTACTTTAACAGAAGAGAAGAAAGAACGCATCAGTTCATACCCACACGTTATCTAAAGTGCTAACAAAAAATTGATATTGNATTGTTTCATTCGTCAGAACTAAAATTATGGACAATAATTTTTAATTAGAGGTTAATGTTTGTTTTGGCACACTGTGATGTTATCAACGTAATTTGTTTTATTTGAATTAGTAATTTTGTTTTGAATTGTAAATAGGTCATTTCTGTTGTATTTAAGTATTGAGTATTTTTTTTTTTTGTGAAGTACTTAACAAGAGAATGCCTATATTTTTGGAAGATGTTGCCCAAATTTCATTACGTTGCTATGTTTTGGAATATTGCGGCTAAATTTAAGCTCGTCATACTTCAAAGCCGACATTTTCTAACAGAGAAGCTTATTTTTTTGAACAAATATAATCGTTAACACGTGCTCACACACGACTTTTTAATATTGTTTATATTTACATTACCATAATAATAACCGTTTCCCACCAACAACACCGTCTGCTGTGTTTTGAGTGGTCGTTGCCTCCCAAGTTTCACTTAAGATGTAAAATGTAACTATTTCTTTCAATGATTAAGGTTATCCCAACAACGCACACGACTTGCTAAGTTCCATTGGAAACCAATACATGAGGTAACAAACTTTCGTTTCTTCTGCACACGTCTTAGCACATAATTTAACGCTTAAATTTCCTATTTTAAACCCAGCTTTACTTTAGACTTCGCAGCTTACGCTGAATTAAAGTGCGCATGTGTGTTTAAACGTAGTCGAATCAAATAATTTCTCTGTTCATAGTGTACAGTTGGTACCAATAATTACAGAATATATTTGTAAATATCATTGCTGTGTCAAAATTACTTCATATTTTCTGGAATATTTGTCATCTCCTAGCCTACAAATGGATAATTATTAAAACGAACTATATGTAACAATTTGAATTATTTGTGACAGTAGGGTATCCTTGTGTGTTAATTTTGTGGCATCTTAATTTTCCTAAAAGTATTTATGTTTTCTGTACCTAATGTTTTATTGAATTAATAAAAAAAAATTTCGTAACGACTACACATTTTTTGCACGATTATACTATACGAACGAAATATATTTTATAGCATGTAAAATCATCTTCATAGCCAGGGGTGTTAATTCATACAGCACATTTATTTTCGATTCGTTCATCGTGGGTATTTTCTCCTCTCTACCAGAATTCCCCTACCACTTAACAGTATAACTTTTAATATTTTTTGTTAGATACTAGCAGTATATAGTGTATCATTTTATCAAACAGTATATCTTCCGATATTTAAAAAAGGTTTTATGAATTTTCCGGCGCCTAAATTCTGCAACAGACGTCAGTCGTTGAAGCGGGCACTACACGATACTCGATTTCTACTACCTTCTGTTATACCCATGGGCATAACAGAAGACATACAAGTTACTATAGCAGAAGAGAAGAAAGAACGCATCAGTTCATACCCACACGTTACCAAAAGTGCTAACAGAAAATTGTAATTGGCTGGTAAAACAACTCTCAGGGTGGCAGGGGTACAAATGCAATCAAATTTTACATGTAGGTGCTTTGTGGTGCATCCAAAAGTACGATAATTGTTTCTTATTATTTCCCCTGTAAACTGCNGGTAACGGCACTGCTTATGTATGGAAACCAAGGTACTGTATTCACATGTATGTACGATGGACATATACGCCACTCATTAAAACATTAGCAAATTATTAAAAAATTGGCGTAAGCAGGAATTTACTTTGGTGGTGGTAAGGGGGAGGGAGATTTCATATTTACATTTTTGGACAAAATACGAAAGCTGTAATATTACAAATTAATAGTTAAAATAATTATATTTGTAATCAATGGGCTAATATACTGGTATGGAACCAAACATTTTAAATAACTTTCTTCATGTTCAAGGGGGATAACACATTTCTTATATTAAAATAAAATTAATGTAATTTTTTTTCCAAATGTTATATTTTAATATTTTAATTTCATTTTGATGGTTGGGGGGGGGGAGGGAGTATGTCCAGACATCACCCCCCACCACCCGGCTACGCCCCTGTATATACATATGTATCTTTCATGAGCATAATAATTAATCTTGTGCTTTCTGTAAATCAACAAACTTTAACGGTTAGAAGGCCGAAAGAAGGTAAAACTATCGCAATATTAAACTGAAGGCTTTTGTGTGTGCCTGTTAACGTTACTCACACTACACAGCTCAAATTATCTACTTAAGTAACCAATCGATTTGACTAAAAAACAACCACAGCTAGTTGATTGCACTGTGCTGCTACTTATGTATTATTGCTATATAAATGCGAAAGTGTGTTTGGATGTTTGTTTGTCCCTCTTTCACTTCGCAACGGAGCAACGGATCGACGTGATTTTTTTGCACAGAGATAGTTGGAGGATCGGGAAGTGACATAGACTACTTTTTATCCCGAGAAAATATATTATTTAAATTTCTTATTAAAATTATTATTGGAAAACGAAAAAGTACACAAACGGAATAACAATGCAACGTCAACAATGATACGTCAACAATGATACGTCAACAATGAAACGCCAACAATGCAACGCCAACAATGCAACGTCGCAACCGAGCAGCAGATCGACGTAATTTCTTGCACAGAAATAGTTGGAGGGCTGAAAGGTGATATTGGCCACATTTATCGCGAGAAAACACCTCAAAGAATTTACAAACAATAATAATAGTGAATAAAGTCGGAAAAAAGTTTGCTGCCAGCGCGCTCTCTGGCAATGCGCTGTCTAAACCGTTAAATATGGAACAATATCATGTAGTAAAAAATTGTGTAAAATAAAAAAGACCTAAATAAAAACTCCACGGTAGCATATATTTATCTATAACAGAGAAATGCTAATAAGAGTTTTTACCAGAGATAAAACTTTTCCCTCCTTCACTGCCAAATTTACTGGGCNTAATAAGAGTTTTTACCAGAGATAAAACTTTTCCCTCCTTCACTGCCAAATTTACTGGGCGCATGTCTCTATTCGCCTGGAACGATTTCGGGAAACCATGGAAAACCAAAATGAGAATGGCCGGACTGGGATTCGAACCCCTGTCCTCCCGAACGGGAATGTATTGGCTTGCCCCTGCGCTCCTTCGCTCAGGCCGTACCATGGAAGATCGGCGGCTGCGCTTCTGTACTGCAGTAAAAGTTGACATAGGCTACTTTTTATCCCGAAAAAAATTCTCACATTCCCTTGGGGAAATTCTTATTGGAAAATAAAAAAGTACATAAACGCAATAACAATGCAACGTCGCAACCTAGCATTAGATTGACGTAATTTTTTGCACAGAAATAGTTGGCCGGCTGAAAGTTGATATTGGCTACTATTTATCGCGAGAAAATATCTCAAAAAATTCACTTTCGCTTGTCGGTTTACCGTACGCGGACGTGGAGAGCAATGGTGGCGGCGGGTGGAAGCGTCGTGGGAGGGANNNNGGGGGGGGACCTTATTAAAAAAAAACCTAAACAATAATTCCGTAGTCCATGCGAGCGGAGCCGCGGGCACAGCTAGTAAAATATAAACAGCAACAATGTATCACGTAAAAATTTTCTATATACGTCTAAGTTTTGAATTCTGGAGCCCAACTTTATGCGGCGCAGACCCGCGCACGAACTCACTAAGCTACACACACAGCCTACAGAAAGCCCCTGTGATAATGTACATACGTTACATAACTCCACATTTATCGCTTATTTTATGAATTTGTGTTTATCGTTTTATTGTGACCGTGTTAGCAATTTGCAGCCTTTCCCGTTACTTAAGCGTACATTAAGTTTAATTTTGTACACACATACGTTTTACAGAACCTGTAATCTTTTCGTAAACAGACATATACGGCTAGAGGTAATTACTCGGGTGTCCGCCATCTTGTCTGTCCCAGCTTCGTGGGTATAGCAGACATTCAGAGCACGTTCTACTGTTGTGGAGTTTGGTCTGGGAGCGACAGAGATGGAGTATGAGTGGGAGAGAGGNAGACATTCAGAGCACGTTCTACTGTTGTGGAGTTTGGTCTGGGAGCGACAGAGATGGAGTATGAGTGGGAGAGAGGGTAGATGTCACCGTGGCAATGCTGCAGACTCCCCCCCTGCAGCCGCCAAGACAGTGAACTAGCGCTACGTGGTGTTCATACCAAGAACTACAGATTCTTACCTGCTGGAGTGGTCAGAAACTTTAACCTGCGGAAGTCCACTCTACGTATATATTTACTCAATGATTACGGTTATACGTCCAGCTTATTAGTCGTGTCATACTTTTTTTTTTTTTTAACTTTTGTTTAGTGTTTTGTGTATTTCAGTTTAGAAAACATATAAATTATAATTGCATTCTACAGTAAAGTAGAAATTAAAAAAGTCATCTAAATTATTACATAATTTATTATGTAGCCTAAATATTTATTAAAGATTTTATTTTAATTTCAACAATGTTATTTTATCCTGAACTCCAACATCAATGTACATAATATCAATCTGTAGTTTCTTTGTGCTCTATAGACTTCGGCTAAAAAGTTGTGGATAAATGATTACGTACACGGAATTAATGTAACTAGTTGCCATTACCCCGACAACAAGGTACCAACCAATTCCGACAAAGCTTCTTCCAGCACCGGATTATTTGATCCATCTTGTGCGCTGAAATTTTATCAGGTTATGAAAGAAATTGCTATTGCAGGAAAGGTCTTTTACAGTACTCTGCAATGTGTGGCACATGTGCTGATGGGTCTTGCAGAAACAGACTGGAAATCGAGGATGACGATGAGTTCGGCACATGACACACATATACATCCTGGACTGTGATAGACAGGAAGAAAAAGTTTCATCTCTCTCAAATTCAGTCATCCCAAAGAAACGTGGCCTGGCAAAGCAGATGGTTGCAGAATGGCAATATCATGACCGAATAGTGCAGATATATGTAAAATCATGTGCTTACTAAAATTTGTTTGTACTGTAATTGTTATACTACAAAGTATAAAATTGTATGATACATGTATATTAAAAATGTTTAAGCAGGAGGAATTTTCCACCAGGTTTGATAGTATGCAGTATTTTAGCTCAGAATATATTATCCTAGCTTATAAAAAGTTATTGGTGGCAGTGCTGTCCAAAATTGCGGATGATTAAAGAAATTACATTAAGAATAATACTGTTTATACGAAACATTTCATGGTAATTGGTTGAGAAAATACCGAGATTTGATGTTTCATGAATTAAAGAAGTTATCAGTTGGCGCGTTTAGTTTACAGAAGAACTCCTGGCATGCCAAGTTGTATCATAATTGGTTTAGTCGTTTCGCAGATACGTCTAAAATTGTAACGAGGCGGCCATTTAGAAAAAATAAGGTTATTGATTTGAAATTACTTGATTCATATTGTCTGTTTATATGTTAATTTGTTGAGATTCGTTTTGGGCGTTTCTGAAAAATTATATTAAATTTTTATACTACCCGTGTTGCTATTTTACAAAATAGTGAACAAAACCCATAAATAAATAAATAAAGTAATCACCTACATACTGCCAGTGCGCGACGTTTCGTTGAACTAAATATAATTGTTCCGTGAATATGGTACACAAACATAAAAATATTTCTACGGCTTACATTATGAAAGCTAGTATTTCAATTACTAAAATCATGAATGCTTGTCGTAACTTATTAGGCTTATAACGCTACTTGTATGCAAAATTCCCCAGAGATTTTTCGTGATTCTTGAAATATGACGTAAGAGATTAAATTATCAGTCGGTATCATCTTTCAAAATGTCAGACCAATGAGGACTCAAGATTTTATCTTTAATGCTAACAGGGTGGACTATCTACACAAAATATCGTCAATTGGTTCTACATGCACATATGCGCACACAGGCACAACTAATTTTTGTATTATTGTAGCTCCTGATATGGCATTGGCGTTCACCGTAATTTATTGCCGTAAAACGCGTGCATGCGTGTTTGTGTGTGTCTCTCTCTCTCTGTGTGTATATATATATATATATATATATTTATATTTATTTATTTATTTATTTATATATGCACACACATTGTTATTCTAAAGTAACTACAGGCCTTCATTTTAGAGAAATCCGTACTAAATATGAATGCTGACAAGAGAATAAAGTCGACTGTTCCTAAAAAAATATGAGGGACGACTTCACCCGTAAATTCAGGAAAACAGGCCCCAACAGGTTAGCTATCAAGAACATCTTCAACTAATTCAAGCGGATCGGTAGTGTTGCCGAAGAACTTTCTTTGAGACCGCCACAAGCCGTGCAACGTGTAGAGGAGGTGGTCGCGTAGCACCACTGCATTGACCAGGAGACTCAGTACGGAGCTTGATACCCCACAAACTGAAGAAACATACCGATGGCATCCAGGTTTTGCATAACATTGACGCCGAGGAATATGCAGCCAGACAGCGATGACCTACTGGACGCTGTTGAAAATGACAATTTTTGGTTTGAACTACAGTTGTCGGATCTGGGCAGAAGATCAACTGCACTAGAGGAGTGTCAGCGGAAAAACCCAAGGTAACTGTGTGGTTGGACTAAGATCTAGGAGCCGTGACGTGGACTAAGATCTAGGAGCCCTCCGCTTTTGGATAAGAAACGTTTACTGGCAACACATGCCTGGACATATTGAAACAAATTCTGGAACCACTGTTGACGAGTGCTGCTAGTTATTTTTCAACAGGGCGGAGCAATACCCCTTTTCGCCATCACTGTTCGCGACTACCTGAATCGCGCCTCTCCCGTGAGACGGATTTGTCATTGCTCGCAGAAGTTTTGGCCATCCCGTCCACCTTTGAATTTTTTGCCTGGGGGTTCATTAAATTTAAAGTCTACCAGGAGAAATTATACAGTACTAAACATTTAAAAACCCCTGATTCACGTCTCAGCAGCTGAGATCACGCCAGTTATGTTGGAGTGTGTGTATCGCGCTGGGGTGGAGCGCTGGGGACTGTGCAAGGACGTGTCAGGCGGTGGCATTGAAATGTATTGAATTTGTGCCCTATTGTGTAAGTTCGAGCGACACTGTTCATTGTGTGATAAAACTGGTTTCACAGCAACATTTGTAGTCACTTGGGCTCCTACCCCAAAAAACAAACGAAAAATGCAGTGTAAATCCAATATATTGTATAACTTCATACTTACGTCGGGGATGACGGTGTTTAATAAACACCCGTGAACATGTCCAGATTTTAATTGTCTTCCTCTACAAGAACTGGTGGATTCTTCGCTGTTTCCCGCCTTTCTCTTGGCTGGTACCACCCACCCCTTCTGAGCGCGCCGTAAATTGATTATCGCCCGTCTGCAAGGTTCCTCAACTCAATTAATGCAAGTGAGGGCTAAATTCTCTTCATTAATCAAGAAGTGCTTGCTTCGCTTCATTCACTCCGCGTGCGTCCGCAGATTATTAAACTAAACTAGGCAAAGTTTCACATTTCTTACAACCGAGATAATTGTTTAACAAAACTTAATGTACGAGTTTGATAAAAATATTACCGAAACCTCGAACTTACGACTCATTAATCACTTCTTTGTGATCACCTCACAAAACGGAACACTTTCTCGAAACTTAACTATTTTAATGAGGGAGTTTTTTACTACACTCTAGCCCCAAAGAAAAAACAGATGCGCTCTGAAAATAAAACATAACGTAAAAGTTGCTAAAAGTGAATAACTTTCGACCTTTCAAAACTACAAATTAACTGACGAAATACACACAAGGAACTTTTTATTTTCACTGATATAGCGAAGGATTATGATCGCTTTCGGTTTTAACGTGGTATAAAATCTCGAGTGATCGATGAAAATATTTTTTATGCGCTTTTCCGAATTTGACTCGTTCTAACTCAGTCTAGTACGATCACAGAATTGCGTATTACAAGTAGTTTGAACGTTATATCAATGGTTATTACCTTGTAGTTAAGCCAAGTCATTTACGGGGATTTATTTGGTTATAGCATTACTTTTCAATAGTTCTTGAAAATCACTCCCGTTTAATCGAATTTTAATTGCCACTGACTGTCTATTATGTACATATCTGTACTCATTACTATTCATAAACACGTTCATTGCGGCTGTATTGCGTATTAAATAAACCAAAAATTTAAAAATGTATTACACATATTAATGGAATTCCCAGACTAACTAGATACCGCAGGATCGGAGATGACGTCTTACTGATTTCGGTCGCAATGATCGTCAAATTAATCACAAACGGAATTTTTCTTAACCCGTACGTGTGATAAAATTGAAACAAAACACCTTTATTTTAAAACGTTGGATGCCAAAAAAAACTTAATTTTAATATTTTGTAAAACAATCTTATAGTCTCTGAACGCAGCGTTATTTACAGAAAATACAATTTTTTTTGTTAAGTAATTTTTTCGTAACTAAAAATTATTTATTTATATAAACAAAAATACAACTCGTACACAGAAAATAAAACAAGTTATGCTGATAAATAATGCAATGATCGACGTAATGACACGTACGGTAAATATGTTTAGACTGTTCAGGGTTTATTGAGCACTTTTGAGATTCGTGATTAGGATCTACTGTTCTCTCCACTTTGTATCCTTCCGCAACATGCAAAATTAATATTGTCATAGACATTATCGCTCTTTTTTTTCATGAATCAATCAGGTGAAACTGTGACATTGTTAGAAAATTCGTTGATAGTGGCATGTGTGCGTGCAATAAACATAATCGGAATAAAATAGATTCATGGTCTACTAACTGAATTATAATTCTTTATTGCAAAGTTAATACTTTAATCTACGTTTTGTGTGCATCACTACTAACTTTACAGGGAGCATTTCAGACAGTATGTACGTTAAAATAAATAAAGTCAGTGGCAATTTTTTCCCTTCAAAATTGGATTTTAGCCGTTTTGAATTAACCACAAACAATATACACAAAGATGCCTTAAAATAAAGTAAGTCACTTCCGTTTTTTTTTTTTACTGTAGTGAATTATAGACAGCAGCAATTAGACTTGGGCATATAATCAGGTAAAAACTACAGAACGAAACATTATATTTCCTAAATGTGATGTTATATGCAATGCATACTATACATCATGAGTATAAAAGAATACCCCAACTTTGAAGGTCTATAATTTCAAAGCAAAACAATCAACAACCTTGATTGACCAATCAAATGAACCGTGGAACCGTAAAGTTTGTTTACCATACATTCATAAATGTTTAATGTGACCTCCACGAGTGGCCCGAACGACATCTACGCGATAATCAAACTCGTTCCACGCTCTTGTCAGCATGTGCGGTGTTACGGCAATGGTGGACGAAACACTTGATCCTTTATGTACCCCCATGGAAAAATTCGCCCTGAGTAAGATCCGGGCTTCTTGGGGGCCAGTGATGAAGAGCCTGGTCACCAGCTGCTCCTCGACCAATCCAGCGATGCGGCAACGTCTCGTTCAGGTATCCGCAAACAACTAGGTGCCAATGGGGTGGCGCACCATAAAGGAAGCATCAGATCGTCACCTTCACATTGACGTGTCGAATCCGAGCTCGTTACCCCCTCATCACCTCAAACCGAGAGTTACGAACGCCATCCAAACCGTAACACCGGACATGCTGACAAGAGCGTGGAACGAGTTTGATTATTGCGTAGATGTCGTTCGGGCTGCTCATGGTGGTCACATTGAACATTTATGAATGCATGGTAAACAAACTCATGGTTCCACAGTTCATATGATTGGTCAATCAAGGTTGTAGGTTGTTTGGTTTGGATATTACAGATCTTCAAAGTTGGGGTATTCTTTTATACTCATCCTGTATATTACAAAGTTTGGTACATAAATATCATCGATTGAAATTTCGCTAACCACTGTCTTTGGTATACAAGAGGGAATATGTAGATGTTGCTGTTCTGCGTTGAAATATTCGCTAGAGGAAAAAGTACATTCACGTTTGGTGACAGCATGGTGAGTAATTAAAAGTGTGTGGTTCAGTGGAAACAGCTTTATGATTGGTTATAACTTTGTCAGCATTTGAAAAAACATAAAACACTTCCTTAGCACAACTATAAATTAGAAACATTGGTCGTAACCTGGGTTTTTCATATGTATAATTTTCGAATAAATGGGTGGTGAAATTTTAGTAACAACACAAAACTACAACATGGGGATGAAGACAGGATATATTTTTATTGTGTACATTAACGCTCATACGTTCAAGCATTAAATATTGACTTTTCAAGCAAAAATAAACTTGAACACATATATAAACGGCCCTTACATGCACAGCTAATTCGTGATTTAAATCCGAAATACCACTCCCTTCGAGTACGCCAGGGAAGCAAAAGAGAGCTTATTTTAGTGACGCCATCTCATCAACAACAATCTCTGAAAAATAATCATGAAACACTGCATGGGGCAAACTTTCCGAAGACGAAATCACAACTACAAAGTTAGTCTAAAGTTGCTCCTCAGTTATTTTTGTGTAACTCTCAAGGGGTCGCAAGCTTCAAAGTCTCGAAAGCTCCTCTAGAAAAACAACTTGCCGGAGAGCGTTGAAAACAAAACTTGGACGATCTTCCCGCCCTGAGCGGTCCTCAAGGTTTCTGCCTTCTCTGAACAGTTCTAAAGTGTCACGGGATCTTTTCGGGCGAACGTAAACTTTCGCACTTTACACCTAGCTACCAAGCTTTGACAAGTTGAGTGCGTTTCGAAGACACCCCCTTGTTATATCTGAAAAGAAAATTGCATAATTACAGAACTATGTCAGAATAAGAGTCAACTTGTGAACCCAAGAGATGTTTGGAAAATTATTTATGAAATCTAGGAACTGTTCGTTGTCGGCAATTAATTTTTTTTACTTTAACAGCTGGTTATGTTGAAGTGTCAAAACCAATTTCTTTAGGTTAACATTTTGTGCCGTAACACAATCTGAAGGTTTACAGCGCTAGAAGATATAGCACAGAACTAAACCACTCCTGTGACATTTTTTTCATTTTTGTCGGCGGTGGTTACGGAAGCGTTAGGTAAGAGTGTCCGATTTTATTACCAGAAAAGTAGCCCCACATTTTCCTTTCCGATCCCTCTCTTTACCGCAAGTGATTGTCTTTCTAAGGAACGTTGCAACTTCTGCTTCAGTTCGACAAAGGAGACTGAGCAAGGTGGCCCAGTGGTAAACATCCTGACTCGCATTCGGGAGGATCTGGGTTCGATTCCCAGTCCGGCCAACATCGTCTCGGTTTCCATGGGTTTCCCGAAGTAACTACAGGCGATGGCCGATTCCATCTCAGCTCCTGCTTCGCTGAACTTCTTGACCCGTCTCTTAGTGACCTCGCTGTCGAAGAGACGTTAAGTCCTGCCTACCCATGTAGACGAAGGAGCACTGCACACAGCAGCAACAGTGTACAGCTAATGTAACAAGATAATTGACTAAAGAAGCAGTTATATCTCCAAGCCTCAACAGACACAAATAGCTTCATAAACTAAGCATTTCTCGTAACTTCGGATAACCGGAAGAGTGGTAATTTGCCGGCACGTCGACGCGGCGTCGCGGTTTGCAAAAATTATTTACATCCTAGTCTGTGAGCCGACCAAGACAGAGGAATACGTTCTAAGTGGAAAGTGTCCCACTTCCGGAAATTCGAAAACCTATGCGTTCTGGATTCAGTTTTCCACACTCAACTTCCGTTTCTCGTAGTGTTATCTTAGCCGTTTTTCTCTATGCGCGCGAGTTTTCTCGGGGTAGTGGTTGCTCTACCGCGGTACAATACAGCTGCCACGTAGATTATTTACCAATAAAGAATCATAAAGCCCCAACTTCCTATAGCGTACGGGTGTTCCCACCATAAGGTATGGTTTTTTATTAGTCTATTTAGATTTGTATTTTGCGCCAGGACACACGATTTTATAACATAGTTAACTGTAGTTCGGAGCAAAGACTGCGATAAGTTTTTTTTTTTTTGCTACAGGACTCAAGCTTTACATGAGTGTAAGAACAATGCATTGTTTTCGCACTGATCTGGGTTATGTTAAGTGCCTTAGCTACATACTGATGTGTAAACCGGGCACACATTCAATAATGAGAACTGTTTTGAGGAGTCATGCGTGAGACGAAAATAACTAGGACAAAATCATTTTTATAAAATACTTAATGTTTAGTAAAAGAGTTATTAAAAATTCTTATTTTGTTACATTACACTCAAAACTACTACCATACAGCATTATCACGTGTTTCGGTACGTATTCACTACACATTTAAGAGAAAACTTTAGATAGTTCCACCTATTTTCTTAATTATAATTTTTAATAGTTCTGAATAGGTTTAAATTAGCATTTACTAAAGAGAATTTCGTGAGGTACCACTGTGAAGTTGTTGGCAACAGTAATGTAACGCCGTTTCGCCAGTTCTTACTCTAATGTTTATGGAACCAAAACAAACCAATGTCGGTTATCGGTATAAAATTAGATTCCTAGTAACACGTTAGTACACATACTAGCTTTGCTGAAATAAAACTTTAAAACACATAAATATTTTCCCGTTCCACATACTGGGAATATCTCAGAGGCAATTTTTACACGTTATTACTAGACTATACTTAACATGTCACATGCTAGGAATATCTCGGTTTATTGAAACGTAATTAATGTAACACGTGGAACGTGTAACGAGACCAGTTGTAGTAGCTTTAAATGCCGGTGGCCGACTATTGAATAGTATGCCCTTCATTGGAGAATGGTCCTACCGGGCTGACGCTGAAATAAAATATTGAAACATGCGTGCGGCTGGACATGAAAAAAACAAAAAAAGCCACCTATCGATAGGCGTGTCAGCAAGTGGCGTAGGAGAAAAAAAAATTTGCCGCGGTCGGAGAGGAGGAGGGGCAGAAGGATGTTGTTAATTGGTAAAACAATGGCTATAAAAAATTTTCAGCTGCAGAAAAAAAATAGGTGTAGGCACCTCTTTTTATTTTACTATATATTCTCAATGTTTAGTTATACAGTTTTATTTACCTAATTTCTTATTTTACTTGCATCTAACTCTACTTATTAATTTTTTTTATGTTCCTTTCCCCTTTGAGGGGGGGGGGGCCAGAAACCCTCTTCCCTTTTTTTTCTTATGGGACCACGGTGGCTGAGTGGTTAGCCTGCTAGCCTCTCACCAAGGCGATCCGGGTTCAATCCTTGGCCGGGTCACTCCGGATTCTCGCATGTGGGAATCGTGCTGGACGATGCCGTTGGTCGGCGGGTTTTCTCGGGTATCACCCGTTTCCCCGCCCTTTCATTCCGGCGCTGCTCCATACTCACCTCAATAACCCTCACCGGCTCTCAAGACCTTGATGTTAAGAGCCGTCCAAATCTCTTCACTCTCTCACTCTTCGCCCTTTTTCTTGTCTACGTTCCTGCTGCCAGCTTACGCGTACGCAAGCTGCAAATTCAGATTAAATGTAGGGAAAAGGGAGCGACCGTTAAATGACAGGAAACAAAACTCTGTTCAACAATTATCTCCTTGTATGAGGACTAAATGTGCGAACGTTAAAATTTAGCTTGGTAATCAAAACTAAATACACATATACATAATCAACAATCTATCTAAGTACCATGGTAAAGTTAGACTGGAAAAAACATTCCTAGTATGTCCGTTACTAATGTTATTTTCTACGGTGTATAAACAGGACACGTCATCGATTTACATACTGCGTATGTATAGGTTATGGATTTAAGATGTCATCATATGTTAACTGCGTATTTCTGTCAATATACGCCCATCCACATAAGTATTTAATAATGTGTACATATACGTAATAATTATATGTACACCTATGTCTAGTTGTGTACGTATAATCTACGATTACAGCCATTTGGAAAATATGATACATTGATAGCTTGCTATATATCTGTTCTGTATTAAATAATTTAAATTTAGTAAAATCTGTTCGCCATGTAGGCGTAAGTCAAACGATTTCGTGTTCTTTGTATCATTGATACAAATTTCTTAAATGCTGTCATGTGTTACATAATACCAAAATCAGCTGTCTCCGACAAGGAAAGATGTTGAACTTGAATTGGTGACGTAATGCTCCCTTTACTGTATTTTAAGTCTTAAATACAACAACTTACGCAAGCGTGGCACTGACGTAACACTAAAGTTGCACAATCTACCCAAATCGCGCACGTCATCTAAAAGGAATATTCCTCGAGCATTATTGAAGAATTGAATTAACGACATGGAAACCTTGTTTGCAGTTCCGAGGAAATTCCCTTTGGAAAAGTAGAGAAACTTGCGAGAGCCGGCGGAGGGAGCGCGAAATTAAATCTGACGATTGGAACAGCGGAAGTTGAGGGAGAAGTGTTGGCGGAGCACGCAGTTGGGCGGAGTGCAATTTGCACGGAAGACAGCGATGTTTCCAAGGTCACATCGGTGGAGGAGGCCCTACGTCAGTTTCTACAACTATGGACACTAAATTGTACTCCCAGGGAAAATTGTGCACGTATCATCTAAATCACTGCTTTAATTTGCCCGAATATTTTCATGTATGTGCTACAGCTAATATTTATTACATAATGCATATTAAGCATACTTAAATAATCATATTTGAAAGCACTGCTGTGTTTCTTCTCTGTATATTAAGTATCCTTTCGTCACATAAAATATTAACGTTCTCATGAACCTAATTACTAGTCTGCATGTGTCGATCGAATAACACTGCAACTTTGAGAAACATAATGGCTTACCAATAAGCCATATTTTACTCTAAAGTTCACAAATAAAAATTAACCCACGTCTTGTGGATTAGTTTAAATATTACGCTATTAGCAAGATGTTAGGCATCAGAAAAAAAAAATATTTTCAGCCAACACTACCCTAAGTGCCCAGCAAAAATGTTGACGTCAAAAATTATTGCACTTCCGTTCCAGTTATATTTCTTTCAAATTTTGATTTCTAAATGGTTGAATTAACTTCGAAATATTTATAATTGTGACTGACAATAAAATTTGAACTTTTACTACCATAATTACAGCACAAAAATATAGATATTTCTATAGAACATCAAAATCTGACTTCAAACAATTTATTTCGTTCACACAACCGTCTACATTTTCTGATAAATCGGAGAAAGGTTTCAGTTTCAGTGTAATAATTCCTCAGTTCGATGGCAGTCTCAGCCAAGCATCCCGGTATATCTACGAAACGTGCGTTTTTCGCCAAGGTTGATCCGACACACAGCTCTCCAGACGCATTGGAAATAGCTGGTCTGTTTGTTTGGACCTGAAGTTTCGACCAAAAATTCCGGCTTTAATATGCAGCAATGTTACTTTCCAAGTTCAGGGGTGTGTGTACGGTTGTCCTTACTTCATCGCACCCTGATAAACAACGAGAATCAACCTCACGGTCGTACTGCTCGGAGAGTCCTTCAAGTTGAACCCGTCATCGTAGGGAAATCTCAGTGATGATATCGAGTAAGGAATCATCTATTATAAAGCAGTACGAAGTAATAAGAAAAGTCGCTATCACGAATTTGTGTAAACTTCAACGAGTTTGAATAATGACTAGAGGTACTTTAGTTCTTTGACATAGAGAAATGAGTTTCCTAGAGCAAGTGCTGTCAGAAAGTATGTACTTCTGTATCATTGTATCTTCCTATAGTAATGCCTGCCTCCACGAGTCCAGCCCAAGGAGGATGTATACGGTATGCATGTTTACTAAATACAACCTCCTTGGTCCAACCCCAACTGACTGAATGTCCGAGGGACTTAAGTAGCAGCCTCAATGAACAGTCCATGCTTCCTCAAATTGTCATTGCCGTGTCAGATTCCGCTATTTATGTTACTTAATTCACCATGTGACCAGGTTAATCTAAATATTTGGGGATTTTGGGGCCAAATTCACGGAGGTGAATAAGCACGCTAAATACCCTACAATAGCTCCGCAAGAGTCTGCTATCGTCTACGTCTAATTGCACTGCTGTTCCTATGCAAGCTAACAAAATTTAAACAATCAGTAAAGAAGGAAAATTTATCGATAAATTACTGATGGCCTAATTTTTTTTTTGTTACTCATATTACTTGTAAGGAGGGGAATTATATTAAACACAATTTCTGTAACAAAAAAAAACAATAATTTTTTTAGTACTAATTTTTAGATAAAAGTTTACTTTAAGCGGGCAAGTAAACCAAACTATTTTAATAATTTTAGAGTAAAAATGTTTACAGCTTATTTTTTTAATTTTAACTGCCCAAGTAACAAAGCAGCATCCAAAACATACAGTGATGCAGTTCCTAAACTGAACAATACAGCGCTGCCCAGTGTAATTCAAATTTAACACCCTGAATCCCCAAACCCTTCATTCCCAAATAACGAAAATCGTGTACGGCTCATGGCACATGCAGAATTCGACCAGGCGAGCGCCAACCAATAAAACGGCGGATGCAGTAGTCAAGAACAGGTCCACCAGTCTTTATTACCCCAGCGTGTCCACTGTAATAAAATATACGTTTCGCTCTAAGCAGTAAGTTAAAATAGCGTACAGCCGAAACGACCTCGGGTTGAAGTGAAAGCCTACCACTTTCTCGGCACATAATTGACAGATATGTGTTACGCTTCTTGCATGAAATGTCACGTGGTCGCATACTGTCATGTTTTCATATTTTAGTTCCTTTGCATCATTTTGTAGACTCTAAATAGTCAGGGATACAGAAGGGCATAACGCTGAACACAAGGATGGCTCGACAGTTATCAAAAACCAACCTAATTCTAATCAAATTTTCTTTACAGTGAGCTATTTACATAATTACAGAAGCTGAACAATTTGCGTTCACCAAGGGAAAATGTCTTCAGATTCATACTTGGAGGGTCGTGGGATTTCTCGGCCGACTGCACTGATTCCAGATAAATGACATAGTTACGTTATCTTAACCTTTCAACTCCTCACTAATTCGGTTAATATCCTGAAACGCCTCTCGTTGCTTTAAACTAATATGTGTATATGTATGCACATATGTAATTACTGTATTACTATAATATTGCATTGTTTGTTCTTAAAGGTTGATCGCTTATTGTCACAGGAAACAGTCAATGTGAGAGCTGAACTGTGGTCAAAGCTAGATAAACTGCCAAGGTCACATAACTGCAGTTAGCATCATATGGGTAAGGGAATCATACAAGCAAGCGTAATAATGTAGGAAAATGTATTGATGTTATGCCAAGAAGCTGATCAGGAGCTACATCTAACGTGCGAGCAACTCGGAAGGAACTGCCTGCACTAGTATTTGAAACCCTGTTGGGGAAAATGCCTTCACGAAACGCGCCAGCTGTTTTTTCTGTAACTTGACACGCCTCGCTTCGTTTTCACATATCAATCATCGTGCAACAGATGCACTTTCGCTGCTAAGTTATAAATTCTTTTCTCGTGAATAGAAATGTAAAAACACGCCTAAAAGGGGAGGTAACAATTCCGCTATTTGCTACTTCGCATTTTCAAGAGATTTCCTCCACCGTAAAATAATATATATTTTTTTACCATATTAAATAACTAAAGTCTTTAAATTTTAACCTCAAAATGTAATTATTATTACGTTTTATTTCATAATAAAGAAACCAGATTTACTTATAGGTAAGATCCATAGCTAACACAGTTAAAATCAACATCCTTATCTGACCCGGACTCCACAGCCCACAACTTCCATACTAAGAACCGTGTACGCAAAGTTAGCGCCAAGAAAGCAGGTGAGACTAAGGACGATATGCGTTTGGAAGTTGAATTAAGATCAAAAACAGTTTTGGCCAGCGTGGCTTTTGATATCGTGCTGACGCCTGTAGTGTTCACCGACATATCAGGCACCAATGTGAATATCAACGCGCTGTAACATCTGAAAGCATTGCATCACATGTTGATTATCGACAGTTTTGAGATTTTGGACCAAGAGCTAAAACGCCGAAAGGAAAGCCACGTTGAAAAAGCATTAAATTGAATTGGTGTAAATTATGTTATTGCGGAAACTATCAGAAAAACTTTAAATTTGTGTTTAGGTATTTACGTATACAACTTTTTAAAGCAGAGAGCATGGCGGTATTATATCGGGTTACTTAGCTATTGAGGAGTATTTTAAAACAATTTTTACCCTATTCTCTACATGAGGACTTGAATTTCTAAACAATCTCAATGTTGTAACTAATTTTTAGGTATTTTTATAGACTACATTTTGAAGCAAAGAGCCCAACGATCTATAATCTGATCAATGGGCTATCGAGGAGTCTTCGAAAACACATTTTACCCCTTTTCACCCTCTAAGGGGCTGAATTTTGAAAAATCCTTTCCTATTTTGTGCCTGCACCCAAAGGAGAAGGCTTTATTAAATTTAATGCATTTGCGTCCAGCGGTTTGGTCTGTGCATTTTTGAGCATGCGAGTATGTCGGAAACTTCATTTTACACACATATTGTACTTTGCTCAAAAGTTATTCCTAAGGGCTGAATGTGCCTTTGAGTTTAAATATGTAAAACCGGATATGTTGAAAATATTACAAATAATTTAAGAAGGAATTGGTAGTGCATAGAAAAGTGAAAATATGGTAAAATATCTGCAACTTCTGCTAAACATGCCACTGTACTTAATAATTTAATGAAACTAATCGGAGTGAGTCACCATCCATATTTCGCATCCTATTTCGTAACTCTAAAGCATAAATTTTTACGGCGGAATTTTAAACTACGTGTCAAAATTAGTACAGAAAAATTGTCTTGCGTAATTTTTATCAAGTCCGTCACTTTCAAACATTTTCGAAAACATACTTATATTAAATAAGAAGTAGGAAGCCAGTAGGGCAGCAATACTACGAATCTTACTGTTCAATGGTATTATATTACCTGGAATAAAATGGCTGCTTCTCGTCTGCAGGCATTTTTAGAGACGTCTTTTATAACCCTTTGGTTGTTTGCTCTCCACGAGCCATTCTGCCGCCGTGTCAGGAAGAAACAGCCGCCAGCCAGTCCCGTGGTGGATTACCGGCGAGGAGAAATGCAGTTTTATTCAGCTGTCGGGAGGTGCGATAAATCGACCGCCTTCCAGATCGCTTATTCTTCTTCTTCGCCGTCTGCTCCCCGTCCCCGGAGGTGACGTACGAGACCCCCAGCGGCGTCAGAGCAGGCGGTGTAGCACGTACCGCGTCGACCCGACCGCACCGCCGCCGAGAGGCGACGTGAACCGAGATTGAGAGCTGGCGCGGTACACAGGAAAAAAAATTTTTGTGTGAGTTTTACTAACAATACTTTGCAAACTAGTTGCCAAATATTTTCTTGTTACACTGCAGGTGAAATATTGTATTTTTACAACGCGTTGTTTTATGAAACACACGTAAAAAATGGTATGTACAATAAATTCATAATAAATTTCTTCCAACTTTTCTGAATCCCTGCCTAAGTTCACTTTCACAATATCCCTCCGCCTCTTGCAAACGAAGCTTAACTAAGTCAAGAAAATTACACCAAAAGGAACACGCACATCATTTCTGCGCACTCAGTAATAGTTTGTGAGCGAGTCAGTGAAGAAATTAGGGTGACTCTTAACATCGAGGTCTTGGGAGCAGATGAAGGTGAAGCGAGGTGAGTGTGGAGCGGCGGGGGGAAACGGGAGACCCCCGAGAAAATCCGCCGACCAGCGGAATCGTCCGGCACGATTCCCAAATGCGAAAATCTGGGAGCGACCCCGCTGGGAATCTAGCCCGGTGCACCGCGGCGCACCACCCATGTGGGAGGCAGGTAGTCTAACCACTACACCCCCGTGGCCTCTAGTAATAGTTCGTAAAAAAACTATTTTTACTAGGCATTTCCAACACACCTAATTTCTCTTTGTCTTCATTCACGTTAGCCTAATTATCATAAACGAAATATTATAATTTGTTGACGAAATATTAGTTAGAGGTCAATTTAGTTTTATGTCAACTGAAGTATAAAACGCTTGTTTTACACGGCATATTTAGAAAACAACCAAACACGTCATAAATGAGGTCATTTTTCAAAGTTTTGATTTTAAAAAATGTAAAGACACAGCGAACATACCTACTTTAACTCCGCATTTACATTAAACCTGAGGTCTATAGTATTTGCTAGTTAACAGTGAACATTAGTTTTACACATTCCACATTAACGTGCTGTAATTTTTTTTCTAATTCACTTGTATTGTTACAAAAGTTAATTTGGCAATTAGTTTCTAGATAGTTGTAAAAATACAAAAAAAAAAAAAAACTATAACGGAGCACTTATTGGCACGTCGTCATGCTCGATCTGTTTCAAATTCGGCTTCTCTCTGCTTGCTTCGCGGGCGACTGGATGCTTAAAAACACTGCTTAGTTCTTTCTTACTGCCAGTTTTTTGATCTTTCTCGCTAACGCTAAAATTAACGCTACCCTCATTAATAAATCGGTACTATAAATGTTTAAAATAAAAATTTGTTTAATATAACACAAATTCTTATCGAAATGCATATAGAGCAAGCATAATCCAATTTCTAAGGCCTTTGATTAAAACATTACACTTTAAATTAGACGTTAAGGGGAACCTCCTACTGCCATTTAGATTGTGGATTCTTGGTTTTTCTAGCTTGTTTATGTTTTTAGAAAAAGAATCAGGTATGTACCCGCATGCCCAACCTACGCAGCAGTGCAGACATAACGACTAAACTACGAACTCGTATTTACAGTGTGTCACAATATTGATTTTGCCATAGCTTATCTTCTCTCTTCTCTGTCAACTTTAACGTACACGGGGAATCAACCTTTAAGATATAATTAATGCATTTTCGGTAAGGATGTTTCTTTCCAGAAGTAACCGATTTGCCATAAAAAAAAAAAGAGCTTGATCAAGTGTTCCATTTTTTTTATATATAAGAATTTTAATTTTCTTGACTGTGGCTTTTTAACAGCTGGTTATACGCCCATAAGGTAACCACGGCAAAGTATTAGAAGGGGTAAAAAGGGGGGGGGGGAACTTAAACTAAACGTAACCTACACTTACACCTGAAACCGATGCATGCCTCTTAAACGGGTTTTCAACCCAGAACCCAACGAACCGAAATTTGTTGATAAAAACGAATATGCGATGGACGACAGCAAACTGGACCTAAGCGAAGACCCGCCGACCAGCGGCATTGTCCGGCACCATTCCCACGTGCGAAAAACCGGGAACGACCCTATCAGGAATCGAATCCGGTTCGCCCTAGGTGGGAGGCGAGTAGCCTGGCCATTACACTACCACGGCCTCTTAGGGTAGGGTAGAGTGAGCATACTAACTGCGCATTAACCACCTCTGTTTCCCAACATAGAAATGCTGTTCTTCTTTCAGAACTGCCAAAACCACACCTCTTAGAGTAATGTTAGCACACTGTTTACTCAAATATGTGATTTGGTGTGCCATTAAACTACTTTCGATTAAGTTGTAACCGAAAATAAATACCGTATAATTAAATATGCAAAACGTTACATTTTTTTTTTTTTGTTAAAGCACTTGTTCGAGTTTAAAACAAAATTAAAAATAAAAGTCACGTCATTGTTGAAATACTTTGACAGTTCTTGTGGAAATTCTGGAGTCAATGTTTCTGATATGAGTAGAAAACTAAATCGGCCTACTTCGTCTGAATTGTATGGTTGCCTTGTAGGTTTTTCCTTCAAAAATTCTGTGTGGCTTATTTTTATTTGAAGCAAAATTGAACACTTCGAACTCATTAATAATATATTTAATTTCTATAATTTAATAATTTAGTTTTCATTGTTCCAACCTGTCTTATGACTTCATTTTTGGTAAGCGATGTTTCCTGGAATGTAGATCTAAATAAATAAAAACCAACAGTTGAATTTATAGAAAATAATTTTAATCTCCGTGGAAATTATCTTATTTATTAGCCCCANGAAGTTTGATTTTTTTTTTTTTTTTTTTTTTTTTTTTTTTTTTTTTTTTTTTTTTTTTTTTTCAGTGTTCTGAGAACCTTGAGAAGGCGATTAAATCTAGATCGCACCGTACCCTTCCAACCACAATGTTTTACTCAGATGTAAACATATATTTATGACGAATGCTTCAACCATCACAAAATTTACTATTGTGTTCATACCATGTTGTTATTTGAAGTTTTTTTTTTTGTTCCTTCGCGATGCATATTTTTTATTTCCAGCGTTCCTTCTTGTGAATTAATTTTTCTAGATAACTCGAAAATTAAAAGGAGGACGGACAGGATTACAGCCAAACTCTTCCCACGATCAACGTTATATAAAGTGATTTTGCCGTTGTGATTCCAATTCTCTTAATGCCTATGGTATAATGATGTCATTTATTACAATCTTATTTTTCAATAGCTCGAGAAACGGCAACTACATTAAAGGAAATCGGGAATTGTAATTTACAAATTACTTTTTATTTTTAGGTTTTTCTGAAGAAAACACACTGTTCTGACATGCGGATTCAATTTATCGACATGTATTTATATTGCATAACAAAAAACAAATTAATTTAGAACTTCGTTGGAAAATAACATTCATCCAGATTGATGTTAGTTTTCTTTTGTAGTTCTCGAGCAATCGGTTTGTTTGCTTTCTTTAAGCCTTTTTTTAATAGTTTAAATGAATATTTTACCAACGAGCGGTAAAAGGGTTTTGAAATAATATAGTTTTTCTTTCTTCGGTGTTTATCGAGGCCAAGGATTTTATTGCATTTTTAGTAATATTGGCTAGTCATTAATTCATATTTATAATCTAATATCTGAATGCGATTTTGTTGCACTTAAATGTATGCTTCTTTTTCTAAAAGAGACTTGTGTGCCACATATCAAAGGTATAGATTCTGTTACTATGCACTAGTATTCGTTCAAGAATAATACGTTTTTATATCTTTTAGCATTTATTATAATTTTTACGGGTTGGCAGTGGCCGCGGTGGTGTAGTGGTCAGACTACTCGCCTCCCACTAAGTCAGTAAAAGTTCGATTCCCTGCGGAGTCACACCCGGATTTTCGCACGTGGGAATCGTGCTGGACGATGCCACGGGTTTGTGGGTTTTCTCGGGGATCTTCCATTTCCCCCGCCCTTGCATTCCGGTGCTACTCCAAACTCATCTCGCTTCACCCTGATCTGCTCTCAAGACCTCGATGTTAAGAGCCACACAAATTTCTTCACTGACTCACTCACAAACTATTACTGAGTGCGCAGAAATTATGTGCGTGTTCCTTTTGGTGTAATTTTCTTGACATAGTTAAGGCTCTCAAGGGCTCTCAACCTCTCAAGGGCTCTAAAGCTCTCAAGACCCCGATGTTAAGAGCCGCTCCCTGACTACGGATAGAGTTTCAGATTTGTAAGCTATTGAGCCGCAGTAAATATTTCAGACTAATAATTAAAATATTTTCCAGTGAATAACTAAAATTACATTACATTATAGTGCGATAAGTTGGATACCTTTGATTACTTTTCCTTGGAATCATTTAGGGTATAAAACGTGCCTACCAAAAACAATTAGTATCTCGCGGCTTTTTACAGTTTAAGAAATACATAAAACATCAGTTTATTGAGTAATGTAGCCAAACATCCGAAAATTACATACGTAGTTTATCTTCTGGTCCATTAGCAGGCACAGTTATCACAACTAATGGGTCTCTGTCCTCATTTAATACTTGCGAGATTCCTAAGCAAACTACGCACTGCATCCCAAACTAGTCAGACGTTAAACCCATGACAATTCGGTGTTCAGTCCAGCTCACTAACAACCTTACTACTTCGGCGTCTAACTTTGTGCTATTTCCGTTTCTTTATTCAGCACGCTATACATCAGCCATGTCACAGAGCGTGTGAAAAAGTCACATTGCTACACCGAAGAGCCAAAAAAAACTGGTACACCTGCCTAATATCGTGTAGGGCCCCCGCGAGCACGCAGAAGTGCCGCAAGACGACGTGGCATGGACTCGACTAATGTCTGAAGGTATGCAAGAGGCAATTCACACCATCAATCCTGCAGGGCAGTCCACAAATCCACAGGAAAGCGAGGCGGTGAATATCTCTCCTGAACAGCATGTTGCAAGGCATCCCAGATATGCTCAATAATGTTCATATCTGGTTATTTAGGTGGCAAATAGAAGTGTCTAAAGTCAGAAGAGTGTTCCTGGAACCACTCGGTAGCAACTCCCGACGTGTGGGGTGTCGCATTGTCCTGCTGGAATTGTCCACGTCCATCGGAATGCACAATGGACATGAATGGGCGCAGGTGATCGGACAGGGTGCTTACGTATCTGTCAACTGTCAGAGTTGTATCTAGGAATATCAGGGGTCCCATTTCACGCCAACTGCACACGCTCCATACCATTACAGAGCCACCACCAGCTTGAACAGTCCCCTGTTGACATGTAGGGTCCATGGATTCATTAGGATGTCTCCATACCCGTACACGTCCATCTGCCCGATACAATTGGAAAGCTCTGAGCAGTCTGGTCCGTTGCACTTTCCAGTAATCAACAGTCCAATGGCGGTGTTGGCGGGCCCAGGCGAGGAGTAAAGCTTTGTTTCGTGCAATCAACAACGGCACACGAGTGGGCCTTCGGCTCCGAAAACCCATATCAATGATGGTCCGTTGAACAGTTCGCACGCTGGCACTTGTTGATGCCCCAGAATTGAAATCTGTGCCAATTTGAGGAAGGGTTGCACGTCTGACACGTTTAATTTAATGATTCTCGTCAGTCGTAATTTGTCCCGTTCGTTCACGATCTTTTTCCGGCCGCGGCGATGTCGAAGATTTGATGTTTTACCTGATTCCCGATATTAACGTTCAAACTCACTTAAATCTTGATAACCTGCCATTGTAGCAAAAGTAACCGATCTAGCAACTTTGCCAGACGCTTGTTGTCTTAATAGGCGCTGCCGATCACATCGTGTTACTCTGATTTGGTTCCATACCTCTGTTATTTGCATACGCACGCCTATAGCAGTTTTTTTTAGCTCTCCAGTGTACATAGGAACTAAAAATAAATAACTGCATAATTTCTATTACTTTTGCAAGAAACCTTTCTTATTGTAACCCTTTATTCTGTGGCCATTCGACATGGCAAAAACTATATGTTCATAAACTCATTACTGTGTGCTAAACTTGTCTAGGCGACTGCACTGAATCAATAAAATTATATGGTCCTAGGCTTGAGCGCTACCAGTCGAGAATGGAGTGACACAGTTCGCCCGTTGAGTGGATTGTACGTAGAGAGGATACATTAAGTGATGTTATTGCCAGTATTAGCGTTAGCACACCTATCCCTGTGGCTCAAACCTTTGTATGTCTATGATGCTGATGTGTTAACAACCGGCGTCATCACGTGGGGTCATATTCGCATTTCAGCTTTAAGATAGGATCTTCCTGGAAGCAAATTCTGAGGAAAGTCTCGCATGCTATCAGCGCAACAGCTATTCTCTGATTCCGCAAGCACACATCTATAGTTAAACCTTCCTCGTTGTGAATTCTAGAAAAGTTGTCGACATAACATACTCAGCTAATTACAAACATTAATTTAATTTCCCTCAAAAAATTACCGCAGAAGTTTGATAATCGAGTTAATTGTTTTGATATCATTTCCACAGTCGCGCTAACTTACTCGTTAAAAAATGTTTTCACAATTGTGCGGATGATATTTGAAAACCACATTGGTACCATTACTTATCTTCACGTACTGAAATTGCCACGTCAGTTATTGTTAAGATTAGAACAATATTAATTGAAAGACATACCACTACGTTTAATGTTATTGTAGCTGTTTTTCTTACCACTAACGTCCCAATTAATTAATAATCTCACATACACGATCCTCACTTTAAAAGACCCCAAGATTATTCAGTTACAGGTCGAAAGGCCCTTATCAAGTACAGAGATTTCTCACTCCTGTCAAATGTCAGTTTGCTGAGCGAACCCACATTTCGCAACTCAAATTAAGTGCACCTAACCTCAAATAGGTTAGTGGTCGGTGGCCCAGTTTATAGTATGCATTGTCAGCATGGTTAAGAGAACTGATCATCAATCTGAACATACGTTTACATGAGACATGCATGAATTTCTACCAGAAAAACAAAAAGGCTAACTTACTTTAGCAGAAATAATTTCAGCTGGTGATATGAAAAATCCATGGTACTATTTCTAAGTTTTTAGTGTGCACGCTGTTTTGTTAGCGTAAGGGTACTCTTAATGTAAGTATATACACTCTATCTAAGTATTTACTTTATTTTAAATCTGTACAGTGTAATACACTGTTTCAATTTGTTGGTGATCATGATCATTGTTGTACTTAATTGTTGTGCTTTATTGTTGTTTTGTCTTTGTTTTACTATTAAGAGTATGAGTTTTGCCTACAATTGCTATTGTTGTTTGTATTCACTTAACCAAGGCCAAGTGTATGTAAGTATGTAAAGACAGGTGTAGGTATTTGAAGAAAAACTTAGCGTTCGCTTTAAGAGGGGAGACTGTGCTGTTTTTTTTAATGCACATATTTTAAAAAACCCTTTGTGGCATTAAAATTTTCTTGGATTGCAGTTAGTTTGAAAGGAAGTTATTTAACTGCAATTAACATTTGGGAATTATAACTTAGTGGATTTGTGGTGACTGATTTTTTTTTTGCGGACTTTACTAGTTAGATTTACGTCCCAGCTAGCTCACAGGCAGGAAAGCAGGCAGGCAAGAAGGACTGCACACAGACCGTATCAGGGAGAATACTCACGCTTGCAACACACGTATCGGATGCACCGGATGCTGGAGTGTCTCTTCTAGTCACGGCGTTTCTTATTCCAGCTGCGCCTGAACTCCTCAAGTGCTACTTCCCAGCACGGTGAACTTTCGCCGTGTCCACAGTCTGTCGGCCGCGCCATACAAAAAAAAGTGCCCTTTGCACCGTCCGGAAGAGCATTCGTTCATCCCCGTGCTATATATCGGCAGCTCTGGAACTAAAATCATAGTGTATTCTTCCACCGGTGACGCTCTAGTTCGTGTACTACTCCGCGTAGGACTCGCTTCGCCGGGAGCAGTTGGACACTGGACTCGGAGGCTACTACACGCATCTTTTGGCAGCAGCCCGCAGCTTTTGTGTCATCAGCGCGGGTTTGAATTGCTATGAATGTAGCTAGCCAAACTTAGTAATGTAGTTTAGCGCAACGTAAAATACTAGTATTTTTATTTTATTTTTGATGACAGGCAGTGCGTGCCGGCACACCTTCAACTAGTGTCGTTTGAGCTTCCTTTATGGGGGGTTCTTCTTTTTTTTTTTTTTTTNAGTATTTTTATTTTATTTTTGATGACAGGCAGTGCGTGCCGGCACACCTTCAAATAGTGTCGTTTGAGCTTCCTTTATGGGGGGTTCTTCTTTTTTTTTTTTCATTCTGGATGGTTTTACAGGACGAGATGTGGTCCGAGTTCCTGTAGTAGTTCCTATATTTCCGTGACCGCACATCTCATTCTTATTCTGGTGTGAATATGTACCAAACTTCGTCCTCCCGTTTTCTCGAGTACGGGGGACGGCGGTGCGCAGTCACTGCCTGCAACTCACCAAGCAACAGCGTGGCTCATGTTGGTGTCCGGATTTTCTCGCACGTGGCACAATCCGATGTAAACATCTTCAATAGAAATTTTGTCACCTTTGGAATAATTAAGTCGTACGACGGACTCTAAAAGTATTTTTTTTTTTTTGCTCAAGATTAAATGTGGGATTTCGTTTTAATTTGGAAAAAAGAATATAATATGCTGACCTATAGAATACTAAGATACTGTTTGTTTTCAATATTAAGAAAATTATGTTGTCTTTAATTGCAAATTATACATTTGAAGTAAAAAAATTTTAAATCTCAATTTAACAAATTTAAAATATTCTAGAGTGAAATGTATTGATGTAACGATTGGATCCATAAGTGATGCTGTCATGTTTCCATGTTGCAATATAGTGTTTTGTTTAATATAATGGAAAATACAAAGGTCACAAATCTGCTGAAAATACGTTATTTTATTTTAATTAACTGCTGTGGTAGTAATTGAAGAAAAGTCCCTCTGATTAACCTTATTTAAATAAACAATATATATTCAGTTTCATGGTAATCTGCAGTTATAATGAATTGCGCCGCTGTTTTACAGCACGCAATTTACATGTAGTTTGTTTACGTAACAAATGGTAGCAGTTTTTTTTAATATTAATGGCACAATAACCAAATGCAAACTGTAAAATTGTCCACTCACTCCTCCCTTGAATTCTGTGGAATGTACGTGTCTACGCTATTCTTCCATAAGAATAATCCGGTGTTCAGGCGTGATATGAAATCTTGATGTACCGTGGAAGCAAATTATACTTTACGAGTTCAAGAGGAGGAAGGAATAAAGCACGCCAAGGCCGTAAATATTTATTAGGGTATCATAACGTCTTGTACGCCTTGCACGGTATACATCCACAGCTGGCGCACTTATCCACACACCCTTTCGCAAAACCGCCTACTCAAGCCATTTTTCATTTACAAAATGACTTCAAGTTACTCGGGCGCAAATCTGAAATGCCAGCCTTGGAAATGGTGAAATGTTGTGGAGTGGGGTAAACGGGAGTGCCACGTTAAAACCCACCGAGCATCTGCAACGTCCGCCACATTTCCCACATACGAGAATCCCAACTTTCATTCGCGGGAGATCCAGTCGGGGATGGTCGAGGCGGAGAGCGGCGAGCTTCTCGCAAAACCACCGAGTGTTGTCATTGAAATGCTTTCCAGAGAAATTGGTTTATTTTCCTCGTTTATGCAGTTTATGGTAAAGTGAGCACTTATGAGGCCCAAGTTAGGCCATTTTCTATAATTTCATTACCTTTCTTGATAAATGTTGTCTGTTAGTAATAAACACATTGTGTATGTTCCACCGCACTCGGAAGTTAACGTCTATGGCTACAATAAAATATATTTATCGACTATTATTCCAAATGAGAGGGTTTTCAAAAGTGAATAGCCTATACGCGTTTGGATAAGAATTTCTACGAGTTACATGTTTCTGTAACTACAGTTACATAGTAACATTCGATGCATAGACACAAAGTTATAGAGTGTAAATTTGACCCAACCACTAGCTTTCATATGATTTGTATGATTTTTTTTAAACGGTTTTGTGGCATAACGACGCAATCAAAACAAGCCTTTCTTGTTTCCCATATTCGAGAATCGAAATCCTGAAAACTCTGTTGTGCCTACATGTACACAAAAACTAGAGACACGTGTAGCGTCTAGTTATAAATTATGTTCGCGGAACAGCCTCCGAAATCGGCCTAAGAATACCGCATTTATTCCGTACTATTCCCAACGCACTCTACTCAGCTGACCGAGTCTGTAGGTGTAATTTTGATGACTGCATCAGTACTGGTTCGGTTATGCGAATTAATGTATAATATTTAGAGTGGTAGCTTTTAAGACTCGTTACCAAGACCTACTTTACAAATAAAAGTAATATAACAATTTATTCCTCTCTTTTATTTCTTAGTCACTTTTCTAGCAATTTTTCCATCCAGAGGCTATTCGACATCTTCTCTTCAACTGTAGCGAGAAATGATGGAGTAGTTATTATTTCCCGTCGCTATTCCGCCCGGTGTTTTTATAATTGGACAATAGTACAATATGGTATGCAGAAAGAAAATCAAACATACAGAAGTTTGTAAACACCAATATCTATCGACATCTATAAATCAAGCATCTATCGACGTCCGTTCTTATCAGCGAAGTACTTATATTGAAATGACGAACATTTGTCCTCACCCCAAGCAAAAATTAATCACAAAACCACAAAAGTATTTTGTCTTAGAGTACATTAACCTTTCACAAAAACGGAAAAGTGAGCATCGCTTTTGAAATCAATGCGCTGTAATCCACAACGTGATTCGCAGTATCAGATAAACGACTCGAATCTCCTCCTCCTAGATTTTTCGAAGGTGTTCATACAGACAAAATCTTCTATCGTTACCACGTTGAGATGTTGAAGTTTGTGTTTGTGAGTAAATTAGCAGGAGCATCAGATGTTCTGTCTTCTTTATCTGTCGCGCCTTCCGTTTCTACCTACCAACATCAATGATTCCTCCAGTTATTTAAAATGGATAAGTGTCATTTACTAGTAAATATTTATATTCGTCAGTATGTTGGTGGTTTCGTAATGCTTCGCAGTGATATTGATTAAGTAAAGAAGAAGCAAGGCAATGCAGTTGTCATTTTGCTGCTCTAATTTGGATTTAAAATGTAGAAGTTATATGATAATACTGATACAGCATAATATGTGCAGGTTTCTGCAATACTCATTATTTCCATTAAAAAAAATGATTTCAGTTGTATCCCAAGTTTATTCTTATACTGTCTTCGCTTAGATTTGCCAAGAGTCCTTTAATATTTAACAACAACATCAAATGTAATATTTTAACATTTATATTGAACATAACACTAGGAAATCCCGTCAATTTCTCATTTCCTGGCACTGCATTGCCTCCCGATAACAAGGAAATACAGCTTTTACAGACATTTTCTAGCTTCGCGCAGTGTATTATCGAGCAACACACGGGGATGAATGCCAGCGACCATCGGAGTCGAATATCAAGTGTCGCTAGGACAGAGAAATTCGGTATTATAAGAAACTGACCTAATCGTAGGAAAAAATTACTTACAAATATGCAAAAAAAAAAAAAAACTTACTGGCAAGTTAAGTAGGCGTTAAACATTTTAAAATTAGAATAATATTTTTATGGTGTGTGGTATTAATTTGCTTGTAATCCAATGTTTTACACTTTTAACTTTTATTGAAAAGTTATAATTTTTCAACTAAAAGGAAATAAATTTTCCCGTTCAGTTATTTTATTCGATCGGTTCCTATAGACAAAATGGACAACACAGCAGACAACAATATGGACAAAAACGTGGACTACAATGTAGACAAAATATAATGAATAAAGAAAATCTCAAATGTGTGAGATGCACGTGAAGGAGTTGCAGGAGATAGCGATATCGTTAAATATAAAAGGATCCTATACACTAAGGAAACATGGCTTAAAGAGAGCAATAACTTCATATAACTTATTTAAGCAAAAATAAGAAAAAGAGAGAATATTTGTATTAACAATTTCTTTAAAAAAAATGTTTCATAGCAGATAAAAAAACTATTATTTTGGACAGATAATTTGTATTTCTGCAGAAAAAACTAACGGTTAACAGTTCTTTTGCATTTATGCGAAAAATACTTAACAATTCATTCTTATTTTTTGCAAAATAACGAACGGTAAACAGTTTATTCGTATTTTTGCATAATATTGAACGGTAAACATTTCGTTGGTATTTTTGCAAAAAAAAAATCAAAGGGTATGTGAATTTTTCTGCAATAAAAATAAAGAAAATGGTTTACTTTTATTTTTTGTAAAAAACGAACGGTAATATATTTAAATTTTAAAAAATTCAGCCATTCTAACAATTGCTTGGGTCAACGACCTGAACGAGCGAAGGAAAAAATCAAGTAAAAATGAGCTGAAAGAGAAATGTTGTTTTTTTTACTCAAGTATCGTGACTTTTTTAATAAAGCTTAAAAGTTTGAAAATGTGAGGTAGGACTGGCATATTGCGTACTACTCATTTCCGATAGAACAAAATACGCGCTCAGAACGCACGCGCGGTAGCCTCTGAAGCCACTGCATTTGCAAACATATATGTTTACAGCATTTGTTATTTTGACTATAATAAAATTTCACTCTACATAGAAGTAAAAAATTTTGTTTTCAAACAATTTGTAAAGAATTGAATAATTTGGCGGTAAACACCTTTCCTAGTTCTTGTAAATAATGTTTGTGTTACTGCCTTGGGTACCATTCATTTTGTACGATAGCGTTATCGTAATGTTTTCTGGAAATCTTAGCGCTTTTAACTCAAATTTGACCGCGATAGGAGTATTTTAAATTTTTTGATAACTGTAAACTTAGGATACGTTTTACACATACCTCAAATGTAAAATTACTCTAAGTATTTTATTTTTTTTCACTCACTGGTTTGTTAGTTGCTGGTCCAACTGTTCACGAAGTACGTTGTTTCTCCACCAGAGGTGCCACTGTCTTGGTCAGAGCTTCTATCGAGGGTCGTGTGCACACGACATGATGGTTGAGAAGCAAACAAAACTCCGGCCGAGCTTTCTGCGGATTGGGGTAATTCCTGAAACAAACAAGAACCTGTTTGTTTTGATTCCCAACAACACAGTGGAAAAGTTCCCCAGCTATGTTATATATAGTGAAATACTGTGCGACCTGGAGTCTACGCACTGCCAAATGATACAAGTAGAGTTACAAATTATATATTACATTTATTTTAGTTGTTACATATAATTTTTTTTTTTCAGTTTTAAAGTTAAATAAATTTCCTAAACATGCTACTTTATAAAATGTTCATTTTTAAATTGTTAATAATATAAATATGGTATCTTAAACCAGGAAATTTTCATTTCCTTTCACATAAATAGGCCTATCACAGAAAGTAAACATATTCTTTGTAATGTTGTAAAATTGGGCCATATACTGATTTTAATTATTTATTTGTTTATGCAAGACCTAATCTGTTTTCACAGATATTATTTTTCATTGGCAAGTTAATTGGTATGTAATTTCACAATTCGCTTAAATTTTTATTTTGATTATATCGTAAACACATTTAAATATCTTTGCAGTCTGTAATTTTTTGTAATGTGTTTAGAACGCCCTAGTATATGAGTAGACTAAGGTCGGTCATTAAGACGGGTATCTTAGCAGTTTCTTTAATGAGCTACCAATTTAACATTCTCCTCTGTTCAAGTTCGTTTCCCTGTACAGACAAAGAACAACAACAACGTAATGAAATTTTTAAGCATTTTAATTTGACAGAAAACTTTTAAAAATGCCCTCGTTATCCGAGCCGGTAAAATTAAAAACTCCCTGGGACGTTTAAGCACTTCGGGCACTCGTAAAACCTGAAATGATGGTTTGCCGGTGCCGAATGCTAATGCTCGTGGGCCATCCAGGGAGCTCTAACTCGAGGTTCAACGAATCATGGATAGGTCTATATAAATTAAAATACTACTAAAAATATGCTTCCCGTGATTAGGTGGTCAGTTTTTATTGCTGCGAGACATACTCGCCGGTCTCATATGTTCCTTCATTGTGATATGCCAGACTATGGCGTATGCAGGGGTTGAATCATTAAGGGNTGCCAGACTATGGCGTATGCAGGGGTTGAATCATTAAGGGCATTCAAAGAGGCTAAAGTTATTCCGCTTTTTTATCAAATTGAGAACTCTTTCGTTCTGACATTACATGACTGTCTTAAAAAAAAGTGTGACAATTGAGGAATTTTAAATTATGCCCTTTTTCGTTCAAATTTCATAGGGTACAAAATTAATTCGTTAGGCTATAGCTGGAAGTAAATGAGAAGGCATGAAGAATGTTTCTTGAAAATGTGTTCGGCGGTTCACCCGTATTTCGATTTTAACTTTTGAGATAAATTAAAAAAACAGCCAGAAGTTTCAGATGAACCAAGTGCCGGATTTCAAACAAGTTGCAAATGCCGCTCCTGTGACATTAATAAACACTATCTGAAACCAACGTTTGTGTGAAAATAACATCTTGAAATTTGCACAAATCAAGATTTTAAGAAAAAAAATATATTTGTGCTTGAAATAACATTATTAATGTTATATTTTAAACTACTTGGTAATTTTTTTGAAGTTATCATCGATATCATATCACGAAACCATAAAAATATTCTCAAAATCTAGAAAAAAAATATGTCTGACTTTTGGACAGCTTGTCGAGTATAAGATATATCACTTCGTCCTATACAGCGTACTGGCATATTAATTGATATACATCGTAAGTGATCATATGGTGCGTTTAACTGCGGAATTATTTGAGNATACAGCGTACTGGCATATTAATTGATATACATCGTAAGTGATCATATGGTGCGTTTAACTGCGGAATTATTTGAACATGTTTACGCAGCGACATTTTATAAATGTTTTTCACCTCTCCACACTAATATACAACTATAGCGNTGAACATGTTTACGCAGCGACATTTTATAAATGTTTTTCACCTCTCCACACTAATATACAACTATAGCGACTCCACGAGATTGTTCAGGGTTGAAAACAAAATAGCAAAAAATTCGAAGCTATAACCAGTTTGTATTTTTTTCATGAAATGAATTCACCTTCGAATTTTAAAAATTAAGTTATGTGCTGGAGGAGCGTATTTTAATTTTAACTGGAGTCGCTATAGTTGTATATTAGTGTGGAGAGGTGAAAAACATTTATAAAATGTCGCTGCGTAAACATGTTCAAATAATTGCTTTTTAACTAACAAAATAAATGCTGCACGCTGCCAAAATAGCCATAAAACCTATCTTGTATTTTCTGTATTTCTGTGCAATATATAAATGTTTACATTGTTATAGACTAAACTTGCACTTATATCGACCACTTATCTGAGACCAGGAATAAGGGATTGGTTCGAAACTTTGAAGATTATTAAGTGGCTTTGTGTGATGGGGTTTTACAAATGTTATCTTGGATGTATAATGTAAGTAAACTTCTTTAGCTAATTTTAAAATGATGACTGTTTAATCCCCAAAATATTTGCAACATGATTATTATTAACTTGCAGATAAAAATAAATTCCTCTTAACAATTCGGAATCTATTAATGTTATACTTTTGTCACTTTTTAAGATAACGTGCCATTGTTGGAAAACAAAAATTGAAGAAATCCGTTTTGCACAGTTACATTTGTGGAAGTGGATTAGGTAAATGTTTTGGAAAGATGCTATTAGCAACTGTTGCCTTTTATGAACTAATATTTATTCCAGTATCTATCATTCTTTGGAGCGAGAGTACGGGATGGTTGTCCGGCAGGCTAAGGGCTGTCCTAGTAGCGAGGTCCCCTGAGGACTATAGGACTATGCTCCAGCATCTGGGCTGCACTAAGGCTCACCAATATAGGCAGTCACAGAAACAAACCTGGCTACCGCTACATATGTCGTCACTGTGACATCAGGCTCAATTCCACAGCACGCATCTTCCTAATGTTGATCTCACAACGTCAGTGAATTTTCACATATTTTTCATGCAATAGCGTTTGTTCATCTCTGAGTATTACGCAGTTAAAAAATACACTGTATTGGCTCTCGTAATAATTTTTTTTGAAACATGAGTGGCAATAATCGTTTGAAGTTCTTTGACATCTCTTAGCAACAGGCGCCCGGAGATTTACGAGTACCGACTGTTGATATCCTCTTTTAATGTTTCCTATTATTTGACTCTAACAATATTCTCACCGGCGAACATTGTAGGTTATTGCAGTATCGTTGTGTCAAGTTGTCCTCTGGCCCTCAGCTATTGCAGTTTTTATCCATTACCACCACAACTCCAACTCCGAGACTTTATTTATATTGTTTTTAACATGGTATAAAATAAGAAGTAGATTATATATATATGATTACTGGCAAGAATATTTATATTTGTAATGCAGGGTTGTACCGGCCACAAGATGCCGCAACGCCCGCCGGACCGGCCTGCAAGTCAGCCGACGCTCCAGCACGAGGGCCTCGTCCATTACCATTCCAACTGAAGTACTTCACGGTCCGAGGTGATCAGGGCCTCGGGCCGACAACGGCCTGAGAGCTCGACAGTTCAGCTCCTCGCCACCAGGCCGGTGCCGTCGTCACAACGGCCTGCGATTCAAGCACAACCTGGGAGGTGGACGCTTCTTCCGGGGAACCAGCCGTGGGGAGGGCCTGCTAGTGTCCCTCTACTGCACGATCACCATGTATCGCTCGGCGAGGCGTCGCGAAGGCGGGGGGAGGGGGTGCTTTGGATCAGGAGAGGATATCTGAGACGCGTGCAATACCTTTTCCGCAATCATGACATGAAAATGACATTGGATCGCGCTATTTTTCGCGCTCATGTTCTAACGTAGATTTACAGATACCTCGACATTACAAACAATGCAAAATAGTGTAATACAGTGAAGGTAAAGCTGCTATACTTTTAAGGTTTAAAGCAATGAAACAATAGGAATAATAATGGTTTTAAGTACGACGTCCTGATTCCCGCCGTTTTTATGAAAGTTTGAAGTGTATATGTTGAGTAGTACTGTGTGTAACTTAGGAAATCGTCCCACCACTGCTAATATTTGTACACCAAAGTAGATTCTGTCATCAGTATTGCTTGCTACAACCGGCGCTGCTGCTCGTCATAACCTCAAAGTGGAGGGGTAAGAATTCGGTGCGTTGCACGTGCAATGCGTTTCAAACGTCCACTTTTATCATTACGCGAGAAATTTTGGTTCCATTAGATCACACTATCACCAGTTTCAATGAGTGTACCTACAGCTATACCCCTTCCACAATACAGGTTGATCCTGAACTATATGTGCATACACTATGAGGTGATCCCCTGTGCAAAATGATGCAGAAAACCTGTGTCCTACAGTCATTTTTAAGGGAGGTAGGTACCCTTGAAAATAAATATTTTTTTCAAATGGTTTTAATTCAAAACAATAAAACCTACTTGAGATGAAAGAACAATTCCGTGAATACTGTTGTCTTGAATCGAGATCTGAAATCTGCGAACGATTGTTGGGTAATAACATCCCCATTCATTGAGAGAACAGGGGGTGTCAGGTTACTATCCAACAAATGTGTATAAGCTTTGGGTGTTTATCGCATTTAATGAAGTTATAATCATGTGTACAATAATACACAAAAATAAAGTTGCATTAGAGTAACTCTCTCAGGCGAACGGTTGTCGAGAAAACAGACAAAGTTTGGAAGCAGACAAAGGTGCAGTTCGCTGCTTGCCAAGTACTCTCACAGAAAATCTCATTTGACATTGGGAATCACCTCATATCGTTTGTACCTGTAGTTCAGGATCATCCGGTATACAAATATGAATTCTTTCCGAAGGGAAGAAACTTAAATAAAAGGAGGAACGAAGGCGAATTTGAGATTTCTGCGCAAGTCACATATACATAACTAATAGAGTAATGAATAAGGCAGATTTCAAGAGAAAGCGGATGTCATGTGGGTTATGTAAACAGTTTTTTAAACAAATTAAAAAGTTTCCCTTAATTACTATTGTAATTTGAAAAAGTCTCGATGTTCAGTGAATAATTCGCGTAGACTTGCTCGTAAGGCAAAGAAAAAAAACCTACATGGCGGGGAACAATCAATTTATTCGGGTGACTTTCAGCCTCGCCTATTACAACAATATCTACCACGTCTTGTTATCANATTACAACAATATCTACCACGTCTTTTTATCATAATTCTTCGCCCCAAATTAAATTTATTAAAATAGCTGCGGCATAGAAAACTGTTCACCGCAGGTAGAAACAAACTTCCGAATACTTTCTTCTCAGCATGTTCCCATGAAGCTGACACACAACCTTTTGTAATTAAACTGGCGTAGGTGGCGGCAGATATACTTTGAGGAAACTGATATTGTACCTTCCCATGACTTTGCCTGTTTCCGGACAAATTAATTCAGAGCAGTTACCCTGAAAAATACGTGCTTCTCGCAGTGGACCAAAATAAAGAGGCATTAGCTTTTTAGCAATATATTCCCACGTTTTACTAGTGTGGTGTGCCCTGAGAAGTACTAGCCGTCTTATTTCCGACGTAGTTTTGTGAGACAGTTTAGCATGCTTGTGGCGATGTTCAGCTGCTAGAATTAATTTATTCTTTGCAAAGTTCAAAATTTCCTCTTCCAACTCAGCCTCGTCGACATCTGCTCCTTTATAAGTCTCCGGTGGTATTGGTAGTTTGCGGGGATCAAATACATCAGACCGCTGACCTGTTAGCAACTCCAAAGGGGTAAGGATTGTTGACTCACGCACTGTGTTGTTCATTACGTATTATATTACAGGAAGTTTGTCTTGCAAGTTTTGATGCGCGTCGTGGCATACAGCTCGTAACATATTTCTTAGCGTTTTCATTCTGCGCTCGACTGAATTTCCCTGTGGATGTCTCACGGAAGCGGTGGTGGGCAAAACATTCAATTTCCTCGTGCCTTCTTGCCATACCTTTCCAGTGAATTGCTTGCCCTTATCAGACAACACGCACCTCGGCTGACCCACTTCTTCATTAAACGATTTCAGTTTGTTAAGGACGGTTCGTGCATTCGCTTGTACAATGGCACAGAGCCTCTTAATTTAGAGAAATTATCCATCATTAACGAAAACGTATGCCACTCTTGCGCTTAATGGTGGTAACGATCCAAACAAATCAGCAGCTACTAAGTCCAACGGCCTCGCAGGTATAATGGGTTGTAGCTCACCAATCAGGTTCTCTTGAGAGTGTATACATCGCTGGCACAGGTCTCGGGTTTCTACCGTGTTCGTTACCAATTGCTGCATTTCCTTGAAATAAAATAGCTGTCGAAGAGCTTCACAGGTTTTCGTATACCGACGTGTCCTAACATTTCGTGCGTCTCAGGCACCAGCTTTAACTGTAGTTTTTCCGGTATTACCAGCTTCCATCAATGCTCAAAATATTTTCTGATTCTCTTATGATAGAAAAGTACTCCGGCTTCAGTTACACAATACACTGTATGAAGTTTGTGTTCGGCTGGAAATTGCAAGGATTTCAGAAATACTGTACTGCAAAATATGTCGTCTCGTTGATCTTGCGGTAAGGTCTTAACATTTTTTTTTCCAATTTACTGCTGCAATGATAGTTTCTTGATAGACGTGACTAGATATTAATTTGGCTTTCTGTCAATTCGAACTGGTTCTTCGTCCGGGATACGGCTCAAAACGTCTGCGTCTTTTATGTGATGGTACTCAATGTCACATTTCTGTATTAGGAGAGCTCATCTTGTTAGTCGGTTACTGAAAATTTCCCCAATTTTTAAACTTAACAGTGCCGGATGGTCAGTTTGCAAAACTAAATTTTTGCCTAATAACAAATCGCGGTACTTTTGTAGACTCTAGACTATGCCCAGAATTTCCTTTTCAGTAACAGAATAGTTCTTTTTACCCGTACTTAATGTTCTGCTCGCTATCGCCACGGTTTTTTCCACTCCGTTTTCATCAGCCTGGACCAATTTTGCTCCTAGAGACTGAAGTGTGGGTGGTCTAAGTGATACTATATTTCTTGCCTCGGATGGTGAATTTAATGCTCATTAAGAAACAGTCTCTTGACCCCTTCAAAGACCTCTTGTCGGGCTTCTGTCCATTCCCATTTGACGTATTTTCGTAGCAATTCTAAAAGTGGCAGGGCAGCACTGGCGACTGATTCAAATAATTACTGTGGAATCCAACAACTCCAAGGAAAACTCTCAGTTGTTTTACATTATGTGGCACCGGAAAATGNACTGGCGACTGATTCAAATAATTACTGTGGAATCCAACAACTCCAAGGAAAACTCTCAGTTGTTTTACATTATGTGCCACCGGAAAACGGGTAATTGCAATCAATTTGTCAGGCGCAGTTTTTATGCCGTCTGGGGTAAGTATGTGACCTGAAAACGGGACTTTCTTCCTGAAAAACAATGATTTTCTGAGTTTCACGGTCATACCTGCGTCTGGTAATTTATGCAAAACAATATTCAAATATTCCAAATGCTCTTCGAACGTGGTCGAAACGACGAGGATATCATCCACATATGAAGGGACGAATTCCGCACAGTCTTCACCCAAGGTAAAATTCATACATTGTGTAAACTGTGAGACAGCATTGCATAACCCGAATGGTAGAACTTGAAAAATGTACTGCTGATTTATAAATATAAACCCAGTGTACTGCATCGAACTTTCATCCAGAGGTATCTGCTAATATCCATACGTTAAGTCAAAGGTACTCGTATACTTCACTCCATTATAGAGTCTTAACAGCTCATCTGTAGGTCTAGGGCTTTCCCTCGACTCGACCATAATTGCATTACTGCGTCTTGCATCCAAACATAGCCTTACCGATCCATCTTTATTACGTACACACACCATCGGGATAGCATAGGGCTTGACGAGTGTTGAATAACCTTCCAAACTAACATCTGCTTTCGGTAAGCTTCGGCTTCCTGCATATATTTAACTGGTATTGGATATGATCTGCAGTGGAGTGGTTCACCAGGTATAACGTCTATACTTACTCGGAAATACATATTTTTCCCTGGTTTCTCCGAGAACCAGGGAAAAAAACCAATTCGGGCGCTACTACTTCGTTCGTACTTGCAATAGGGCGATTTATTTGAAAACATTCCTTTCTCAAAGGTCCTACAAAACTGTCGGAAAACCGACAGATTTCTGGTGGCATCACAGCACTGCTGCTATGCTCGGTTGCACTAACCATACAGCCTCCGAAATCCAGTTTAATTTTATAACGAGCCAGGAATTCGGCGCCTAGTATTAGGGGTTTATTTCGCCCCTTAATTACTAACGCTGTTACTGGTTTTCTGCTCCCTGAACCTTCAATATTTAGTACAACCTACTGGTTCACTAGTAGACGCCCGTTTTCCCTGACCTCTAACAGTTTAACTTCCGGTCTCGACTGTTACCGGAATTATTTGCGTCGACATTTCTACCTTGATTATTCGACTATGGTGCTCAAATACATGGAGGAATTCGTGGATAAAATGGCTCTTGGCTAGCGAAGGAGCCTTCCTCTGGGTTTTCATATTAATATCTGCCACGTCGGTGAGGTGACCGTGGCGGATGCAGTTCAGCATTCTCNAGCCTTCCTCTGGGTTTTCATATTAATATCTGCCACGTCGGTGAGGTGACCGTGGCGGATGCAGTTCAGCATTCTCGTCACGATCATCACTGCCATTCTGCGCTGTGTTACATCTCTTAGGCGAACGATCTCTCTGTCCGTTAGGCTGGTGGGTAGAGGAATCAGCTGATTTGTGGCTAGACCTATTCTGTTCGTCGACGCTACGCCGCGGAGGGGGGTGGAGAATCAATTTGTCTTCTATCCCTATTTCTATGCTCGTCTCTACTTTCCTCCTTGCGGTCTTACTGTCTACGGGCTTCCCTATTTCGACCTCCTCTCCTAAATAAGCCTCTGTAGAAATACTTACGTCCGCGATACACATGCGGGAGATTNCTTCCCTATTTCGACCTCCTCTCCTAAATAAGCCTCTGTAGAAATACTTACGTCCGCGATACACATGCGGGAGATTCCCCCGCGAGTCTGGCCCACAAAAAATAGAAAGCCTAAGTCCGGAATGTGTTCACTCTTGGGTTACAGTCAAACCTGGGAGGTCCTCTAAACTCTCTGTTTGCATTTCCCTGGTACAAAGGAGGTGGGCGTTCGGTGTTGGTTTGAGGCTCGACCTCGCGATTACCTTGTTGGCTTCGCATTCTTTCAATGTTATCGAATGCCAACAGATATTTCCCTGAAAGTAGCCAGGCTCGCGTCATGTCGGCCTGTCCGGTGGGCTTGGTAATGGAACGGTAATTGTTTAAGAATCATTGCAATGAATTCTTCGTCATATGCGGGTGGTTCAAGATGGCGGGAACGCTCGTACATTTCTGACAGGTGTGCCTCAAGATGTTAGCTCTTCCCTGGCACAAACCTCTCTGCGTGCAACTGAGCTCGTAAATAACCTTGCACTTTTTTGTTCCAAAAGTGGGCTAGAGATTTGTTTTTGAATTCATAGTTTGTGTGGGTATCAGGTAGGTTTACTTCCCACCAAAAGTAGGCGGTTGACTCGAGGCTAAGGTTCATGCACCTCAACATGTCACTGTCCGGTAGCCCAAACAAACTAGCGTAAAGGTTAAATTTTATTAAAAAGTCCACCCAGTTTTCTCCTTGTTTTCCCTCAAAAATAGGCATATGTTCGGCCCACAACTTGCTCGGATGGTACATCATGGTGCTTACTGACGGGACAGCAGGTGTGCTACTACTTGATGTATCCAGATTCTCCGTGGCTTCTGGAGAATTAGGCAGAGGAGACCTGTCTAAGTTCGGGTTCTGTACAGTTCTCTGTGTTGTTACCCCTAACTGCAAATCTCGGATTGATGCTGCAACACGGTCAATTTTCTCCTCCCTGCTTTCCTACTTTCGCTAATCGACCTGCTTTTTTTTCACCTGGCTGAAGCGTTGATCAATATGCCTATCAAATGAGTCTTGTTGCGCGGATATCCTTTCGCCTATTTCATCAACATTGCTGGAGCTCGCTGGGTGTTTCTCTAGCGCCGTTATACGCTGTTCGCAACCTACCTCTTGAATGGAGTACTGTTCCTTTATAAACTCTAGCTCGCTCCTAGTAGTGGCTATTTCCTCTCTTCATTGAGCAGACGTGTTTTATAACCTAGTATTTACAAACTCTAATCCAGTCAGTACATGGGTAATTTGGGCAGTGAAATTTAGGTTAAGTTTAGTTATTTGGGCACTAAATTGAGCCTGAATGACCTCCTGTTGTTCCAGCCTTTCTGCCTGTTTGCTAGCCTCTTTAGCCTGTTCTCTCAACTGTTGCTCTAGCCTTTCTGTCTATTCTCTCGACTGTTGCCNGCCTGTTTGCTAGCCTCTTTAGCCTGTTCTCTCAACTGTTGCTCTAGCCTTTCTGTCTATTCTCTCGACTGTTGCCCCAGCCTTTCTGCCTGTTTGCTAGCTTCTTTAGCCTGTTCTCTCAACTGTTGCTCTAGCCTTTCTGTCTATTCTCTCGACTGTTGCTCTAGCCTTTCTGCCCGTTTTCTAATCTGTTTCGACTGTTGCTCAATAAGAGCGGCAATTTTCTGTAANACTGTTGCTCTAGCCTTTCTGCCCGTTTTCTAATCTGTTTCGACTGTTGCTCAATAAGAGCGGCAATTTTCTGTAACATGGTAAGACGGTTACTCTCGGTGTTGTCGCCTATACATTTTGTTGTTCCGTCTTGACGCTGGTTATAGCTTCATTTTCCGCGGTTTTTCCAGCGTTCCGCCGAAATGATTCCGCAGTTGTACCAAACTTACAATTGTCCTGAAGAAGGCTGATATGCCAACATCTCTATAGTTATAACATAGCTTGTATTACTCGCTAATGACGCATTTTGTGTTAATCCTTCCATTAAAAATATTCATCTCCACTGCAAATGTGTATTTATGTAGCAATTTTAGATCTTAGTGCCTTTATTTTAGTTTTTTTCCTAGTCCATATTTCGCATCCCTTTAACCGTGTGAGGAGCCGCAGTGGCGCAGCGGCTTGAACGCTCGCCTTCCATCAAGGCGAACCGAGGTCGATTCGCAGCGGGGTCGCTCCCGGGTTGACGTTTCGCCGGACGACGTTTCTGCCTGGCGGGTTTCCTCGGGGATCTTCCGTTTACCTCGCACTTGCATTCCGGTGCTGCTCCATACTCACCACGTTTCACTCTTATCGGTTCTCAAAACCTCGATGTTAAGAGCCGCCCAAACCTCTCCACTCCACTCTACTCCTTTAGGATCCAAAATAAATAACAATTTTTCAACATATTTTCGCTGAGCTTCAGGATTCAATATGCCAACTTAAAAGTTCCAAGAACAAAGATCATTTTTCAATACAGTCCAGTTTGAATTTTCCATAGCACAATAGGCGAAGCACTTCCAAATATTCCTTTGCAAAATATTACATATTGTACTAAGCTGCTAACTATTGACAAATGTTTAAATAGATTTACTATAGCAATCTCTTTAACACAGATATCTTAAACTGCTGCATTAAAACATTAAATTAATTTAACAATTATGAAAGTATTTCAATCTGTGATCATGGTCAATTGTAAAACTGCAATTAAAGATGAAAACTATAAAATAACACAAACTTTTGCAAAACATTACAAGCACATAGAGTAACTATATGACAAAGAATTCTGCCAACGGAACTAACTTGCAAATAATAAATATAAATAATAAATTTGCAGTGAAAAAAATTAAATTTAGTAAGTTGGCAGAAATACCGGATTATCATTCGTTACAACTGGTACATTTACAGCAATGTTAGCAGCGTAAGGGAAATGTACCTCAGGTTGACACATTAAGGAAATATATCACTTTTACAAAGCGACCCCACCAATTATGAGAGAAAATCATCCTACTAATATTATAAATGTGAAAGTCTGTATGTGTGTGTGTTTGTTACCACTCAGTTTCATAACAGCTGAAGGGATTTTGATGAAATTTGGTATGTAGGTACTTTAGGTTCTGAAATAGGACATAGGATACCTTTTATCCCGGAAAATTGTACGGTTCCTGTGGAATAACAACAAAACGTAATTCTGAAACGGCTGGGAACGTGACCGAAATATTTTTCTTCCTCTGGTGTCAGAGTTTATCAGGCCGCCCAAGGTCCTCTGAAATGGCTTAACGATTGCTATCAATCGATAACAACCGGGACCGAATATTTAACGTGACCTCCGAAGCCCGGANAGGCCGCCCAAGGTCCTCTGAAATGGCTTAACGATTGCTATAAATCGATAACAACCGGGACCGAATATTTAACGTGACCTCCGAAGCCCAAAAGCGCTCAGATGTTATGCCAATAAACGGTCACCCACCCAAATGTGTACCGCTGGGAACGTTGCTTAACTTTGGTGNAAGCGCTCAGATGTTATGCCAATAAACGGTCACCCACCCAAATGTGTACCGCTGGGAACGTTGCTTAACTTTGGTGATTGGTTAAGATCCCTCAGCCAAGCGCAAAAAGTGGTACCTAGGTACACTTATTTCTAAAGCTACAACTTGATGAAACTCACGTTTTGATTTTCATACATCGACTCTGGAAAGCGGAAATCTGGTAACTATGCGATAGTTGCACAGATACACTCCAAAACCAATACCCTACTTCTTGGCTATCGGGTAAAAAATATTTCCTTTCTTTTGGGTTGCCGTAATCAGTTAAAAGCCTAGGCCAACATAGTATAACTGTATAATTCTGTTTTCACATAAATGAATTTTCTTTTCCCAATTTATTTATTAGCGTATCACTGTAAAACTCAATTGTACCCGGGCGAAGCCGGGCCGGTTCGCTAGTCATAGAATAAAGATGAGGTAGACTGATCTCGCTGACTGCACACAACCTTTCTGTGTGTCCCAACTTTGCTGTCAACACGACTAGCAAACACAGCGTGGATAGGATTTGAGGTTCGAACGCTGTTTAGTAAAGAAATGTTTTGAGATGTTTGTACACTTGCTCTAATCGATCTGCAATGAAGTTTGACCGAATTAAAATTGGAGAAAGTATTATATTCATATAAAAGTGCTTGTATTTTGAAAATTAAGTTTCAAACAAACACCATTAGTGTTGACGATGTGACTTTGACAGTTGTGTTGTTTGAGGTAGGTCAGTGTTGGGTACATGCGCAGAAGGCGAATAATCGGTCTACCTCATATTTAGTCTATAGTCCAGATATACGCGTCCCAAAGAGAAAAACACTGAAAAAGAAATTTTGACCGTAAAACGAAGCTATTTGTCTGAAATTCGGCAAAGAGCTCGGTATATTATTTTATGCAGTTTTTTACTGCCTTTATAAATTTTTTGAATGACGTACATTGAAAAGTGGAAAAGGAAATAACGTTACAAATCTTTGAAATGTAACTGATATCCAATTAAAAACTTTTCGAATCGCCGATATCTCTCATACTCCATACTCTCGCAGGATATGAATTCCGCAAATTTCCATTACAAAGTGCCACTTCGAGACACTAGTTCCTGGTTCTATGAAAGCCATTTATTAACAAACTTATCAGTTTTGTAAGTTTTAGCTGATCGAAATCACTTAATCACTTTACGGTATAGTTTCTCCGGAAGTACACTATTACAGGACTAGGATAAGAGCGTATTTTTGCGTCTAAAGTTCTCAGAAATATGAAGCTTAATTCTACACAAAAGAGGTCCTTTCTTACCTAACTTAACGGAGCATTTAATACTTTAATTATTTAGAATACGGTAATTACAAGGCAACTGTAGTTAAGATATTCTTAATAATTATCTGTCATAATTAAAAAAAAATAGTTACATCAATCCTTTTAGTCAAAGATACATATATAATTCCAGGCTTTGAAGTCGATTAATTTTATATGCGAAACTTAATTCCTTTAGCAACACACTCGCTTACATCTCATAAACAATAAATAACACGCGCATTGTTCGATTTTCTTGTAAGATAAATTGGTCCATTATAAGAAATCTTCTTAACAACGAATGATTTCTTTCGCATTAACGGATTAACGGATACCCTCTGAAGAACGTGAGCAGTTTTAAACGCTTCCTGCGCAACTAACTTTCCTTTCTGAACACCGAGAGCGCAAGTGTCGAAATTACATTGACGTTGACTTTATCCAGTACATAGGTAGATGTCTACATTTTCCCCCCTTTTAGATTCATCTTGATATAGACGAAAGAAAAACACTCCTCCTGAAATAAACTTGTGCGCGGACCGCTAGGATCTGAAGACGCTTTCCTGTGATGTTGGCGTACGTGGGAGATCCCCCCGAGTACGGATAAGAGTCTCAAGCGACGTGTGGAGGAGACTTCGTGGGGAAACTACGCCACGGGCGTATCTTCCAAAGCCTGGAGGTGACGCCGTGGCCAAGGAAATGCTTGTCCGATAACGGGCCGCGACATTTGCAATTCACGAGTCCGGACCGCTAACCTGTACCGAGCATCTAAAAATACTCGCTCGCGTTATGTTGCAGGGACGAGTAATAAGGGCAGAGGATAACACCATGCTCTTCACGTTCACAATTTAATTTTACTCCTCCCATTGCTTGTATTGACTAAAATAGAGCAATGGAAAATCACACAACCAAAAAAATTTAAAACCAACATAAGCATGCAAAAAAGAGACTAAATTCATTAGTTTTTTTTTTTTTTTTTTTCCATTTCCATACAGGTATTGTANCGTTCACAATTTAATTTTACTCCTCCCATTGCTTGTATTGACTAAAATAGAGCAATGGAAAATCACACAACCAAAATAATTTAAAACCAACATAAGCATGCAAAAAAGAGACTAAATTCATTAGTTTTTTTTTCTTTTCCATTTCCATACAGGTATTGAAGGANAAAAATTTAAAACCAACATAAGCATGCAAAAAAGAGACTAAATTCATTAGTTTTTTTTTTTTTTTTTTTCCATTTCCATACAGGTATTGTACTGATATCTAAATATCAGTGACCGGTCACCGAAACAATTAAAACAATTAGACGAAGACATTAACTATCGTAATGTTCAGTGCAGAAATCGAGTTCTTTACAAAACGGGAAGAAAGGCGGATTAAAAAACGCTACTCGCACTGGACTGGCCACTCGCACTGGTGTGTATGACGTTGTAGAGCACGAGAATGCTTCAACATGATGTGGATGTTGTGTACAACCCATCATCTTCAGTTCGCGCTTGGTGTCCGGTAAAGCTGTTACCGCCAGTTCTGGATATAAAGTCACTGAAAATGCTTCGCAGCAGCAGAGGAGACACTTCTTAAATGCCTATACAAAAAACACAAATTTTCTTACGTTTGATTGAATTAGTGACATGAAACAATTTCGCTGATCGAATAAGTGACGGCCAACTGCAGTGGCGAGTTGAATATTGTTTTTATTGAATTTATCCAAATGATTTCGAGATATAAACATATTTACGGTAGTTTATTATTTATATTGAGCAACTTAACAAAATTTAAAAAGTAAAAAAAAAAAGTTTGGAGGTGGTGGAAATTGAACTCGCACACTCTGACCACTTCGCTTTTAGTCCGTTACCTTACTATCTGCGTACCAAATCAACTTGACAAATTAGAGGAAAATACATTTCTTATAGTACTTTTTCAAAAACGCGTAGTTTTAAATTGTACGCCCTTACTTTTCGTTTTTTCGTTTAATTTGTACCGTTAGGATTGTTAAAACGGATAGTACATATGAGTGCACTCTCTTCACCACATTATATTCAAAGTGCTGTGATTACATGAAAACGAAATGAAAGACGTAAAACAGGAATGAATTGCTGGATGTTTATATTTCCTCGTAAAATAGTGTTGTGAAAGACAAAACACGTTTTAGAAAGTATATTGTATTGGTTTTTATTAGTTTATGCGTTATTTTATTTAATATGAAATTTTTAACGGCCTTTTTACAAGCTGTTTAACTAATCCATCAGTCGAAAAACAAACCAATGAAAAACAGCGAAAAAAATTACCGATGAATCAGTGGAAAATGTAACTGAATCAATAAGTGAAGGAAAACTGGCATTTTTCACTGATTCATCAGTTAAATTCACTGAAGTGACTGTTGAATCAGTCAGGTACTCTTAACTGATTGAAACAGTAAAGTTCCCACTGATTCAGATTTATAAAATATTACGTAAACGTAAAAAGTGGCATCAGCCTCAAATAAGATATAACGTGCGTGTTTTATTAGTTCCCACTGATTCAGATTGATAAAATATTACGTAAACGTAAAAAGTGGCATCAGCCTCAAATAAGATATAACGTGCGTGTTTTATTAGTTCCCACTGATTCAGATTGATAAAATATTACGTAAACGTAAAAAGTGGCATCAGCCTCAAATAAGATATAACGTGCGTGTTTTATTAGTTCCCACTGATTCAGATTGATAAAATATTACGTAAACGTAAAAAGTGGCATCAGCCTCAAATAAGATATAACGTGCGTGTTTTATTAGTTCCCACTGATTCAGATTGATAAAATATTACGTAAACGTAAAAAGTGGCATCAGCCTCAAATAAGATATAACGTGCGTGTTTTATTAGTTCCCACTGATTCAGATTGATAAAATATTACGTAAACGTAAAAAGTGGCATCAGCCTCAAATAAGATATAACGTGCGTGTTTTATTAGTTCCCACGCTTTCGATGAAAATATGGATGATATTTGCAGCAGACACGGAGATCTCTGGGCTTATGGCGTGGGCTACGTTCGCTGCGTTTTATGCGAGCATTACTCCGTCTCTAGCACTCGACCTGTTTCATTCCAAGTCTCTCTTATGAAGTGCAATATTCAGCAGTCATAATCGCTAAGCCGTCATGCTCGCGTGACGAGGAAACCAAAATGCAAATGACTCGATCCCAGCCCCAAACACAATAAGGGCTGTGGAAAAGCCTCGCAGTGTGCCAATTCCCAAAATATCAAATCATGAACAGAATTTCATCTGTAGGACATTCACGGTTACTTCACACTTTTCTGAAGCCCTGATAAACATCTACTTTTGGTTACCCGATTACGTATCCTTCCGCTATAAGTAAACATAAACACTGTCNGTATCCTTCCGCTATAAGTAAACATAAACACTGTCAAGTGACTTCTACGATTTAACTGTCAAATGCGTTGTTTACTGTTTTCAGCTGTTCAAAGAATTCTGTCATATTTCGAAAACCATTTCGTACGAATGTTCACAATTTAGGCCCACAGCCATATTTAGGTCAGTTTTATGGTTTTTTAACAATGTCTGTACTGACGACAGTTCTTACGGTTATTTTACATTGTTAACATATTTGTTATACACGATATAGCACCTTACACGTAATACACGTTAACATTTTGCCGATCGTATTTCTATGCATTGATACTTAAAGTTTTCTAGGTTTATTTAATTATTTATATAAATTTATCTGTTTGGGCTTAGTATTTTGTTGGGATTGTGGCAAATATTGAAATCACAGAAAAGTTATTACGTTAAACAATTGTGTTTCAAACACCTAGGTCAAGATTACAATGTTGCGATATATAAACAGATCTGACCTTCAAAAAATTAATTTTGTCATAAAAACTGTTTACGGTTAAAAACGTATAAATTTCGCAGGTACAATATTTGCAATCACACACACACGCACTGGCCCAACGTAACGTAATGGTAACGATACTCTTTCACACACAGCGCTCACAACGCACGTTACAGTAGATTTATTCCTGCCATGGAAAAACATATTTACCACATCATCGTAATTTGCCAAGGTAGGTTTAAAAAACACAACGTGTACAAACTTGATGTGGTAATTTTAAGTATTTTTCACAAGAAGAGAAATTGATTATTCGTTCAACAACACGCCATGTCATGTCGCCGGTCGCCACTGCTGCCAACTTCGGATTTGTAACCGTTCCGCCATCACATCTAAATATATTATAATAAATATTCGAGAAAAGTATAGTTTCAGTTGTAAATTACAAATTCAAAAATCATTATTTTTGCTGTAATAAGTATGAACAATGCTACAATTGAAAACATGTATAATTTTCCTGCTACTACTAGCGGTGTGAAACTTCCCGAGAGAAAGAGAGAAAGAGTGACAAGCTCAGCTCCGCCTACATATTCAAGTCACTTCATCGAACGGTAAAGAACACCATGTCACTAGGGCCTACGCACAGTAATTTGGGCTGATATTTTGAACTCTAACAATTAAATTTGTTTCATTCAGCGCTACCTAAAAATTTTTTGTATATTAATAGGCAACGTTTAATTTACAAATAGCGTTACAAGAAACTAGGTTAAGACAATATTTTAACTGTGAACTATTTCTTACTAGCCGTTGCCAACACATCGCTTCTATCACTGTTTTTAATTCGTATTTGATACGAAATAAATATTACTAGTTATAGAAGTAAATGAATGTTAGTTGTTTGTGGTTGTAATGCGCCACTTTTGATGGAGCCACTGACATGGAATGGTATATTTTAGGCCCTGCGTACGACGCCACTGAAATAGATATTAATGCACCACGTGGGTTGCCACTGTAATGCATATACGTGTTGTGAAATGCACCACGATAATAGGTTCCACTGAAATGTATATTACAGTGTGTATTGGGGTGTGTGTGATTATTCGGTAGTAATTGTTAAGGAACTAAGATTTCATATAGGTAACTTGTATATTGTAATGAAAGTAATGGTAAAACTTGTAGTAGAATTACCATATTAACAAGAGATCAGTACAGATCAACACTATATTTATAATAATAAATAAACCACTACTGAGCAAACTAACAACCAATAAAGTTGTTCAATTATTGAGGAGAGTTTAGTTATTGCCTTTGAAAGTTTGGTTAAGAAACATTAGCAATCAATGTTCAGATATAAAAATACATGCCGATCAAATTCAAGCAATCATCTCAGAATATAATCATAATTACAGTGGACTTTTGGCAGCGTAAGTTAATCTTTTCATACTAGGGAAAATATTATTCAAGGTATATCGCTTGGTTCTATTCCATTAATCAGCAAATACCTTTTCTTCTCTTGGCTGCTGAAATCTATAAAATATTTAGGAAGAAGCATTAGATCTCTACTTCTGAAGGAAGTGTAGTAAAATTTTACAAGGAAGTAACCCTTTCTATAAAAGAAAAGGATATGGAGAATTCTTAAAGACTAAATTGGAGAAATAATTTTATAACGGGCTGCTGCTATCTGCAACTTATTTCAGTCTTAGTTATCTGTATTTGAAATTTTTCTCGAGCAAGAAATTCTCGTAGTTAATGATAGCATTTTAATTGCTATCAAACAGGACATGCATAAACTCAGAGAGCCACCTTCTGCAAATTGATTATCCTGGCATTCTTCTCTTACACTACTCTCATACCGGCGGCACAAAATAATGTCCGGAATACATTTTGCCTATAGGATCCGCTTTAAATAACAATTTTTCAAAAATATTCCAATGAGCTTTAGTATCCAATTTGCAGACTTAAAAGTCCCAAGAACAGAGAGGATTTTTCAACACAGTCCAGTTTGGATTTACCATAGCACAATAGGTGAAGCACTTCCAAAAACTCCTTTGCTAAATATTACATATTATACTATGTTGCCAACTATCGATCAATATTTACATTTAAATATATTTCTTTAGCAATCTGTTTAACACTGATATCTTAAATAGTTACATTAAAATATTAAATTAATTTAACAATTCTTTAAATAATTTAATTTGTGGTGATACTCAACTCTAAAACTGCAATTAAAGATGTAGCCAATAAAATTAAAAAAATTTGCAAAAAATTACAAGCTCATATAGTAGGTTAATAACAAAGAATCCTGCCAATAGAACTGGCATGCAAATAATAAATATGAATAATAAATTTGCAGTGAGAATAAAGTAAAATGCATTATAAGTGGGTATAAATACCAGATTATCATACGTCACATAAGATACTAACTTAAACTTTCATTTATTCAAGAATACAATACTTTAAAGTTAATCACGGTGATATAAGTTATATTTGGCGTTAACAAATTATTAAAAAAAAAACCATTTGACATGTTTTTCCTAAGTTGATTTTTCAAATGTTGATTTCAAAATATCTGAATAAACCGTGAATGAACTATACTTAATATATTTTGTTGGGGTTAGATTTACTAACAAAATATTTTAATACTGGTAACTCTCTTGTACAGCAATATTTGATGCATTCTATAGTCTATTATTTAAAATACACCACCCTATTTGCAAAAAAAATAATGCTATATAGTATATACCACAAAGTCAGATTTATGCCAAAATAATTGTCTTGAAATCAACGAAATAATGTTATAAGCTATTCATGGTAAATTGAGATCTTTTGATAGCCCTCTCGTTGGGAATAATAGTCAATAAATATATTTTATTGTAGCTTTAGACATTAACTTTCAAGTGCGTGGGAACATATAAACTAAGTTCATTACTTACATGGCAATAGTTATTTAAAAAGTTGGTTAAATGATTAAAAAAATGGCCTCAAAAGTGCTCACTTTGCCGTGAACAACCTATAACAACAATTCTATATTTTTTTTACATTTATGTCTTAAATAAAAGACCCGTTGTAACAAAATTTTCTAACTGGATCTTTTAAGGAAATGAAATTACGTTTAAACTAAGAAGTGTTTTTTTTTTAAATTTTGGAATCACAAAATTTTACATAATAAATTTTTTATACATTTTAAAACAATTAGTTTTTGCATTCGTGCTGATTCTGTGGTCTCCGTACGTTATTTTTCGAAAAACAGTCAAAAATTTTTTATTAGAAAACTATATATTCTATCGACTATTGCCAAATTTACTAGTGTTGGTAAATCAAATATAAAGTCAATTAATCAGACCCCGTTTAAATATATTAAGTAGTTAAAATACTGGCCTTGATTTCATGTTTTGGGAATTCGCACTCTGCGAGACATCTCCATATACCTTAATTCATAATCAAATAAACAAGTGGTTCCCCGCCCGTTACAATCAATATATTTCGTTGTCCATAGCCATCATCTGTATTATCTCGCGAACTGAATTAAAACTCCAAATATGCATTTGAATGAATGAATGTGGCTTATAAAGTCCGCCGGTTTTATGCCAGAAAGCTTATCAGGGGACGGTTTAAAAACTAACTTATGACCTAACTTAAACTAACACCCATGCCTTACCTAGGATTCGAACCCAGAACCTCCGGCACCCCAGACAGGCGGCGCACCAACCAACCGCGCCACGGGAGGTCGGCTACGCACTTGCGTCGACTCGTCTTTCGCAGTGGTAATTCCGCCTGATATCCGGCGGGTCAGAGGTTGAGCTCCAACAGCGCTGGCGATACTTTCTCCCGCGATATCTCTATCGCAAGGGTGTATGGTGAAGTATCGCAAGGTGAGCTGGTGCTTGCTCACTGCCGTGCATCCTCGGTGCAGGCAGCAGGAGCCAGTAACCACCGTGCAGTCTAGGGAAACTGAGTGCACTCCGACCACTCACAAGCGAGCAGCAAGGGAACCATTACACGCGTTCTTTGGCGTCAGCTTGCCAAACTANCCCACGCTTTCGATGAAAATATGGATGATATTTGCAGCAGACACGGAGATCTCTGGGCTTATGGCGTGGGCTACGGTTGCTGCGTTTTATGCGAGCATTACTCCGTCTCTAGCACTCGACCTGTTTCCCCGCGAGCGGCGCAAAGTGGAAATAGCACTCGGATTCATTCCAAGTCTCTCTTATGAAGTGCAATATTCAGCAGTCATAATCGCTAAGCCGTCATGCTCGCGTAACGAGGAAACCAAAATGCAAATGACTCGATCCCAGCCCCAAACACAATAAGGGCTGTGGAAAAGCCTCGCGGTGTGCCAATTCCCAAAATATCAAATCATGAACAGAATTTCATCTGTACGACATTCACGGTTACTTCACACTTTTCTGAAGCCCTGATAAACATCTACTTTTGGTTACCCGATTACGTATCCTTCCGCTATAAGTAAACATAAACACTGCCAAGTGACTTCTACGATTTAACTGTCAAATGCGTTGTTTACTGTTTTCAGCTGTTCAAAGAATTCTGTCATATTTCGAAAACCATTTCGTACGAATGTTCACAATTTAGGCCCATAACCATATTTAGGTAATTTTTATGTTTTTTTTTAACAATGTCTGTACTGACGACAGTTCTTACGGTTATTTTACATTGTTAACATATTTGTTATACACGATATAGCACCTTACACGTAATACACGTTAACATTTGCCGCGACTGTGTTTAACTCTGTTACAACTGCGGGGGAAAGAACTGTAGTATTCAACCTCTTGTTATTGATATGTGTTTAGTTATTTCGTTAAAAGTACGGCCTCAGTTAGAATAAATATTAAAACGAAGGAACAAGTAGTCCAACGAAAAGTAACTATAAATTAAGGCACGCAACTGGTGTCGCTTATTTGTTGTACGTAAAAGCAACAAACTTAAAAGATAGTGGTGAACATGCACACAAATAGGCCTACCGTAACTTTTATTCCGCTCAAATTTCTATTCATTAGTTCTTGAAATTTTCTAGGTTTATTTCATTATGTACATAAATTTATGTGGCTGGGCTTACTATTTTGTTGGGATTGTGGCAAAAATTCAAATCACAGAAAAGTTATTACGTTAAACAATTGTGTTTCAAACACCTAGGTCAAGATTACAATGTTGCGATATATAAACAGATGTGATCTTCAAAAAATTAATTTCGTCATAAAAACTGTTTACGGTTAAAACGTATAAATTTCGCAGGTACAATATTTGCAATCACACACACACGCACTGGCCCAACGTAACGTAATGGTAACGATACTCTTTCACACACAGCGGTCACAACGCACGTTACAGTAGATTTATTCCTGCCATGGAAAAACATATTTATCACATCATCGTAATTTGCCTAGGTAGGTTTAAAAAATACAACGTGTACAAACTTGATGTGTTAATTTTAAGTATTTTTCACAAGAAGAGAAATTAATTATTCGTTTAACAACACGCCATGTCATGTCGCCTGTCGCCACTTCTGCCAACTTCGGATTTGTAACCGTCCCGCCATCACATCTAAATATATTATAATAAATATTCGAGAAAAGTATAGTTTCAGTTGTAAATTACAAATTCAAAAATCATTATTTTTGCTGTAATAAGTATGAATAATGCTAGANTTGTAAATTACAAATTCAAAAATCATTATTTTTGCTGTAATAAGTATGAACAATGCTAGAATTGAAAACATGTATAATTTTCCTGCTACTACTAGCGGTGTGAAACTTCCCGAGAGAAAGAGAGAAAGAGCGACAAGCTCCGCTCCGCCTACATATTCAAGTCTCTTCATCGAACGGTAAAGAACACCATGTCACCAGGGCCTACGCACAGTAATTTGCGCTGATATTTTGAACTGTAACAATTAAATATGTTTCATTCAGCGCTACCTAAAAATATTTTGTATATTAATAGGCAACGTTTAATTTACAAATAGCGTTACAAGAAACTAGGTTAAGACAATATTTTAACTGTGAACTATTTCTTTCTAGACGGTGCCAACACATCACTTCTACCATTGTTTTAAATTCGTATTTGATACGAAATAAATATTACAAGTTATAGAAGTGAAATGAATGTTAGTTGTTTGTGGTTGTATTGCGCCACTTTTGATAGAGCCACTGACATGGAATGGCATATTTTAGGCCCTGCGTACGACGCCACTGAAATAGATATTAAAGCACCACTTGGGTTGCCACTGTAATGCATATACGTGTTGTGAAATGCACCACGATAATAGGCTCCACTGAAATGTATATTACGGTGTATGTGAGTTGGTGAGTCGGTAGTAATTGTTAAGGAACCAAGGTTTCATATAGGCAACTTGTATATTGTAATGAAAGTAATGCTTGTAGTAGAATTACCGTATTAACAAGATATCAGTACAAATCAACACAATAATTATAATAATAAATAAACCACTACTGAGCAAACTAACAACAAATAAAGTTGTTCAATTATTGAGGAGAGTTTAATTATTGCCTTTGAAAGTTTGGTGAAGAAACATTAGCAATCAATGTTCAGGTATAAAAATACATGAATCTCTAATTCAAACTATCATCTCAGAATATAATTATAACTACAGTTGACTTTTAGCAGCGTAAGTTAATGTTTTCACACTAGGGAAAATATTATTCAAGGTCCAATAAAAAATATATCGCTTGGTTCTATTCCATTAATCAGCAAATACCTTTTTTGTCTCAGCTGCTGAAATCTATAAAATATTTAGGTAGAAGCATTAGATCTCTACTTCTGAAAGAAATGTAGTCAAATTTTACAAGGAAATAACCCTTTCTATAAAAGAAAGGGTTATTGAGAATTCTTGAAGACTAAATTGGAGAAATAATTTTATAACGGGCTGCTGCCATCTGCAACTTATTTCAGTCTTAGTTATCTGTATTTGTAATTTTTCTCGAGCAAGAAGTTCTCGTAGTTAATGATAGCATTTTAATTGCTATCAAAAAGGACATGCATAAACTCAGAGAGCCCTCTTCTGCAAATTTATTCTCCTGGCATTCTTCTCTTGCACTACTCTCATACCGGCGGCACAAAATAATGTCCGGAATACATTTTTCCTATAGGATCCGCTTTAAATAACAATTTTTCAACAATATCCAATGAGCTTCAGTATCCAATTTGCAGACTTAAAAGTCCCAAGAACAGAGAGAATTTTTCAACACAGTCCAGTTTGAATTTACCATAGCACAATAGGCGAAGCACTTCCAAACACTCCCTTGCTAAATATTACATATTGTACTATGTTGCCAACTATCGGTCAATATTTACATTTAAATAGATTTATTTAGCAATCTGTTTAACACTAATATCTTAAACAGCTGCATTAAGATATGAAATTAATTTAACAATTCTTTAAATAATTCAATCTGTGGTGATACTCAACTCTAAAACTGCAATTAAAGATGTAACCAACTGAATTAAAACTCCAAATACGCATTTGAGTGAATGAATATGGCTTATAAAGTCCGCCGGTTTTATGCCAGAAAGCGTATCAGGGGTGGTTTAAAAACTAACTTATGACCTAAATTATACTAACACCCATGCCTTACCTAGGATTCTAACCCAGAACCTCCGGCACCCCAGACAGGCGGCGCACCAACCAACCGCGCCACGGGAGGTCGGCTACGCACTTGCGTCGACTCGTCTTTCGCAGTGGTAATTCCGCCTGATATCCGGCGGGTCAGAGGTTGAGCTCCAACAGCGCTGGCGATACTTTCTCCCGCGATATCTCTATCGCAGGGGTGTATGGTGAAGTGTCGCAAGGTGAGCTGATGCTTGCTCACTGCCGTGCATCCTCGGTGCAGGCAGCAGGAGCCAGTAACCACCGTGCAGCCCAGGGAAACTAAGTGCACTCCGACCACTCACAAGCGAGCAGCAAGGGAACCATTACACGCGTTCTTTGGCGTCAGCTTGCCAAACTANAGTGCACTCCGACCACTCACAAGCGAGCAGCAAGGGAACCATTACACGCGTTCTTTGGCGTCAGCTTGCCAAACTACGTTTTAGTGGTGGACGTGTCAACTAGCAAGCAACAGAGTACAGCACAGAGCCAACGCTATAGTCCATTCACGTTTACTTCACACTTTTCTGAAGCCCTGCTTAAGTTCTACTTCCAGATTATTCCTCCGCGTCACGCAAAGAACGCTTAACGAAGTCTAGAAAAGTACACCAAAGGGACCTCTCACCGCATTCATGCGCACTCACTTTAATAATTTGAATAAAAACTATTTCTACGTAGGCATTACCAACACACATATTTTCTCTCCGTTTTAATTCACAATAATTATATTTGAAATATTATAATTTATAATTAAAATCTACCTAAAAATTTTATATCAACATAATATAACATAACTTTTATGTCCTTTTATGTTAACAGAAGTATACTACGCTTACGATACATAACGTGAATATGAAGCAACCAAACATGTCAATGATAGGGTGATTTTTCAAAGGTTTGATTCAAAAAGTGTGAAGAAACCGCGAATAGACCATAACTCACGTTGCAACAGTTCACCACACACGCCACTGCTTTATCGCATTCCCAATCAATGTAGTTCCTACCATATGCTTCCCAATTAAAAAAAAAAATGCACGTCAAGAATTTGGTCTGAATTATCTGAGAACGTAAGTATTTCAATAGTACTTCTTCCGTGTACCTGGTGATATATTCTGGTTGCTTGGGACAATTTGAGAAATAAAACAAATAAATTGCGTTTCTGGGAAAGGAGTGTACGTTCTACTGCGGGAGTTGTGCTACAGCCGATTTGAAGGCATTCTCTCGTGCGTCGCTGGCGATCGTTGTCCCTGTACTGCTAGAACCAATTCCATAAATTATATAACATTTTTAGTAGCAAAAATGTACCAACGTTTGTGGAAACACGGTTACAGTTTTTTCAACAAGAAATTTCCAAAAATTTGCTTCTTTATTTTATGGTTTGTAAACTGACATAACTGTAAATCATATAATATTTCTAGTATTAAAATTTATATGTATAAATGTGTGTGATTATTTAAATAATTATGTGTAAATATTACGGGAATGTTAATATTTGCAAACAAATAATATACAAACATTCACTCTAAATCTGAATCAGCAGAGCTGCCGTCACTGATAAATCAGAGGAATACTCTGATATTTTAGTGCCAGGCGAATGAAATTTTTTAGTAACCGGTAGAAAAATGTGTTCAATCAGTGAATACCAGCAACATAAATAAACAAAAGAATTTTGGTTATTCTATTGGGACATAGTTTTAACGGATTTACAATAAAATACACTGATTTGGACCAGTTTTAACCGTTTCTACTTTCGTGTGTTTTTCCAGTATCGCATATTGTTGGAGATTTCGAAGCGTTGCGATAAATTTTAGTGTTTTAAAATATAGATGTAGGTAGCGTGCACATCTTAACCGCAGCACAAATTATAATTTTTGGATTACAGGGACGAAGAACGTTTCATATATATTTTCATGGTTCGGCCCTAACTCTCGAAACCAAACAGACTATATGAAGAGGTTCGTCATTAAATTCCGCATTTCCGGAAATTTTTGAAGATGTTACGAGAAACCAGGAATTTGTATGGAGAAGCGAAGGAATGCATTGTTGGAGAGGAATGGGGAACGCTTCTAGAAAACCTCAAGCTTTCAGCGTGCGAAATATCGAGAGTGAAATCCGTCGGTTATCGAACACGCATGGCCGTGATGGGAAACCGAGCTGCTGACAGCACGACGAGCGATCCCCGGGGTCGCGCAAAAGCTGTTTTATTAAATACTGTTCACGACAAAGTAAGCCCTTTTGAAACAACTCTTTTGTGAACGGTAATGTCTATAACTATAAGCTTTTGAAGTTAAACTGAGAGTCCTGCTTACGGACTACGTGTATGCACACACTAAGCTCGAATCAGTGATATCTATCAGTGAAATAACGTTCACTGAAAGTCAGTTGATAAGCTACTGCTGACTGGCGAATCAAGCAATTAAACTGGGAACAAGTGACTTATTGCTAGGAGGAGTGATATTTTGCGAAAAGAGTTTCGAAACAAGATACAATCCAAAGCACTGTAGAGTCATCCAGCTTCTTTGATTGGCTAAAAAATGTTCTGGCCCGTGTTAACCGTTTGCACACGAATCACGAAGGTTCAGTGTCGGAGTTACTTAGTCCTGAGTGGCTTGGTCAAAGACGGATACGGCACCAGCAGCCAATTGAGGTATAACAACAGCTGAGGAGTGTATATAGTATTGAAGTCTACTGCGTGCTCCGATTTTTACGCGAAAAGTCACTGGCTCAATTCATAGCAGTTGAATTCTCCATATTTAGTGGGAATCACTAATAAATCAGTGAAATTCAACCATCATAATACCAATTAGTTATCAGGCACTGATTATCAGTTGCTCAATTTTCGCTATTTTCACTGATTTGGCTCCATTCTCACTGTTTCAGGTTTAGAGTGCGCATTGTGTAATGCTCCACCATATGTAAAATTAACATTGCTATTGGCCTGATCCCTTTTTTCATGCATCAGTCAAATGAAATTTTAAAATTATTATAGGAGTGAATATTTCACAAATTTGCTTATTATAATACTTACATGCAATCCAAAAAGCAGAAAGCAAATTATTTAAGTGTATACAAAAATTTACCTAACAATTCAAATTCAACGATAAGACATGGGACTGCTTCCCCTTAGCCGTTACCAACTTCACTGGGTGCATGCCGATCACTATACCTGTTAAAATATGCACAGGTAGGAGCAGTAGCATTTCTAAAATGTTGAATTCAAAAGTGCTCGATTAACCTTGAACAACCTGTACAGTACAATGCCATATAGGCTCACAGTTAAGTTGACAGCAAATTAAATAAATTGCTTTAAGACTTAGCGTTGTATCGCGAGTGTAATGTTTGGCTCTGTAACGAATCAAGTTAATGTTTTTACGCAATGAGAACACGTTTTGAATGTTATTAAAACATTTACATTCCTAACACTACCACGGTGTCACTTGTATGGCGAACAAATGAAGTTATCAGACCCATGGTAATGTTAACTTTACGTGTGGTAGAAGGACACAAAATTAAAAGAAAAGTAGTTTCTGAGCAGGGCTTTCAAAATCGTTCAGTTAACCGTGAACCCGTGAGAAATGCCTGTAAGCTTGCATGCGAGCTGAATCTGCAGAGACACGGAATGCGAGCGTTTAAATGCCGCATTTGCCCTGAAAAATTGTCGGAGATAAGAAGACTGCATCGCCGTAACGCCAACTAAGTATATATACGGCGGACCGCGGCAGAACAAAGTGACTGACGTTCAAGGTGCAATCACGAACTGGAATGCTCTCAATTCCGCTGCAAACGGTAGAGCCGTTCCCCATTACCTTTAAGGACGACAACACAATGTCAGCGCAGACGTCCTGAAATCACGGGACGCTGCAAGTACGGGTGCTTGGATACGGTGCTTCGTGGAGAGAGTAAACACTGCCGTAACTGATACGCAGTTACTTGAGCTCTTATGAAATATTCTCTTGCCTTCTTCTTTCAACACAAAGTGTGACCTTCTACAAGCTGCACCAAAATAACANAGCTCTTATGAAATATTCTCTTGCCTTCTTCTTTCAACACAAAGTGTGACCTTCTACAAGCTGCACCAAAATAACAATTTTTGTCTACACATCGAGTAAGTCATGTTGTGGAATTTCAGGTACATTAATACCGCAGAGTACTTAAAAACAAAACATAGAGGAAAACCCGCATTTACCGGGAAACTTCACGCGCACATGCCAGCAAAAAAGCGTCACTGTCCAGCGACGTGTTGGAACGCCGTTCGCCAATCAGCGCCTGGTGATCTACTCGCCAGCTGACGGACCAACCAATAGGCAACCTTCCGCAGCATACAGTAGTCAGACAGGCGCAAGGCCCGTTCCCTTTGTCTCGCGCAGCCGATCACTGAAAGGGTACGCCCACATCAAAGGAACCGCCAAGCCTTTTCGCCTCTGTCAAGGTTTATTCTACTCGGGTTGGGAAGCTCAATGCTTTTAGTTTGGCGACTAACATTTTTCGCCACTAGGTAAGCGCTAGTGTCACATGCGTACCCGGTTTTCTCTATTTTCTACGTTAAAAAAAACCCAGAATAATTACAGTAACCATAAATCAAATATAAAATATGAAAACTCGTTTGTTCCTAACCTTGGTATAATTAACCTTACCTCTGTGTACTTATCTACTCTGTGCCAATGTGTTGCTATTACCATAAACGTAATGTATTATTGTAATGTGTATGGAGCAAAAAAAATTATTTTAATGGTTACAAATTTAAAAAATTACGCTATAGTCTATTTGCTGTTTATTTGCACTTTTTGAATCAAACATTTGAAAAATCATCCTGTGTATGATTTGTTTGGTTGTTTATTTAATACATTAAATATCTCAAGCGCTTTACACTTCTGTTAATATAAATGCACCTTATCCTTTGATTAAACTTAAATTTTATTAACATTTTTATATATAAAGTACAAAATTCTATTTATAATTATTATTAAGAAAGAGAGAAAATAGGTGCGTTGGTAATGCCTAGTAAGAAATAGTTCCTATGCACAATATTTTACAGTGAGTGCGCAAGAATACTGTACGTTGTCCCTTTCGTGTAATTTTCTAGATTCGGTTGAGCTTTGTTTGCATGAGGTGGAGTAATATCCTGAAAGTAGAACTTTAGCAGGGCTTCAAGAAAGTTGGAAGTAACCGTGAATTGACTATAGTAGAGTATCGTTAATATGTAGATTTATTTTTTCATAATTAAAAAACAATATTCCAGTACACTGCCATTAAAAACAGATTTACTTCAAAAGTTTCCAGTTACTTTTGAACATGCCGTTACTTCCCTACGAGCGAGTTGATGTCCTCTCTGTCCCAGATCACGCTGGTGTTTTGTTTCGTTCCGAGTGTGAGGTCGTATTGTCCTTCCTGTGCCCGTTGCTCTGGCTCTCAACCGTGATTTTTTTTTTGTTTTCGTTCCCCCGTTCTCTTCGCGGACGACTAGGGACGGAGCGATTGGGACGATTTGTTAGCCTGAAGCAATCGCGGCACTCTCTCGACCATTTTACGGCCTCGGCTGTACTTGGGGGCATCGCAGGATCGTTCGCCGGCCACAGAAGGCACTTTGTCTTCCAGTTCGCCTCCAGGGCCCGACAACGTTTTTTTTTACTGCGTCAATTACGCACATACTTTATTCGCCGAGTGACGATTGTATTACCTACTCTTCAAATGCTGCAATTAGTTCCCCGGCCAGTTTTAACTCCACTTCTTTTTTTATGGAATTCAATACTGTGCATACAGTCTGATTTGATGTATTATATAAACGCACACAAACGAATATGACTGCATGTATTACGTGCCCATAATACAAATATATCCAAATAAGTGTATACGTACTTCATTTTAAAAAAACCAGTTGAAGATATCAGTATACAAATTTAAAGTTAAATTATTTTTAATGAATCAAAATTATAAAGCTAGCATGGATTCGAAAAACTACAATATTGTAAAGGTAACTACAGTTAGATTGCCAACCTGCCAGCATGCTGATACAGATTTGATTCCCTTCCAGAATGGCAGCAGATATTCTTATGTGAAAGAAGTGCCAGCCGCCGGCGTGTTTTCTGGGCAAAATACTCTTGCCCCATTCTTGCATTATGCCGCGGCTACAAATCATATACTTAGGGATCCACCCCCTCTCTACACACGTTTACTTCAGTTTCAGGGGACAGCATATAAACCTTTAAAAATAAATTTCTTTCCAATTAAGTTCGCTTATAATTACAGGAAAAATATTTTTAAAATAGCTTCCTCTTATCCTTGGTAAAACCCACCGAGGTTCGCACACGCGTATGTTTGCCTTCGGGGAATGAGAGGACGAGTCTGTCACAACGGTTGTTTTAGTTGCCATGCACTTTACATTTTTCGACTGCTTTTTAAGGAGATCATTTGCAATAAAATGATGTTTCCGTGGAATAGAAAACGTATGAACTACATGATTATATCATCTTAATTTCTACATTAGGTCTACTGCTGGTAAACACGCAGTGATGGGGGAGGGAGGGAGGGAATTAGGCTGGACTCACATCCGTCAGTCGTCCATCCGTCCGGCGGTCACGCGATCTTCAACCAATCGCAGGGAAGCTTTTTTTCTATCCGTCCATCCGTAAAATATTTACTGAACTTGAACTTTCAACGAACGCTCCGATGAGCCGCCAACTTGCGAGACGACATTCCTCAGACGCGAATACGCACTAAAATGCAAGGCGGTGGATCAGCCTACACAGTATTTACAGTTGGGTTCTGAAACGCTTGTGCTGTTAGATCACGTGGGATCCACAAAATCCAATTTAACACATAAATAAACTATTTAATTAATATTATGTCCTGCAACACAATTTTGCGGTGATGCTGTTTGTGAAACTGTGCTTTTGGTTCACACTGAAATCGTAACCGACCAAAAAGAAACTTTTGTTTTGACTGTTTTCATTTTCGCAAGGTGAGTTCCAGGTCTAGGGATTTTTATTTGTGAGCAGGCATCCTTGGAGGCGTAAAAATATGAAAGTAATGGGGTGCACATTTCACCATTTTTGAGTAAAAACTATTCTCAGTTGACACATGTATTGAAATATTTCTCTACTCTGCTAATGTGGTTTTGGCATTCTGGCCTATCGTCAGCCGGAGTGGAGGTCTGAGTTTGGTTCTCAGTGTCTGCAACTTCCTAGATTGGAATGTCTCCTTATGAACGCAACAACAAAAACAACATACATACATTTTATTCCAAAATAAAAATTAAAAAATTAAGCACATTCACTTTTGTAAATTTACCAACAAATATTCCACTAAGCAAACAGTGCACAAATGTTTATTAAGGTATCTGAATATTTTTTTTTCAAATCATCCATGATTTTCCTGATATATTACCTACACGTGTTACAGTTGCATTCTTGTTATGCTTGTTGTGGAGTTATACAATGAAACACAACGGAAAGTATTGTAAATGAAATTGTATTCAATGGGCGTATGTTCAGTAAATGACTAGATTAAAAATCAGCGTCTTCTATTGTTATTTTAATTTTTTTTGTTATTAATTTCATTGTTCCTGTGGGTAGTCAGTATAAGAGCAAAAATGGGACAAAATGGTTTTACAGAGAGTGAAAAAATATAGGCAAATTAACAGTGGCGTAGCAATGGGCAGGGTATTGCATTGCCCCTCCCTATATTTACTAAAGGGTGCGAGAATGAGAGTACATTGACACTGAATTGTTTTCGATTGCCAAAATGTGTTGATGTATTGTAAAATTTGTATAATGAATTGTTGTAATGTATTTATGATACTTATAAAAGATGATCCTGAACTAAAGGTACAAACGATGTGAGGTGATTCTCATGCAAAATTATATAGACCACATTATACAACCTGTCACCTACAGTAATATGTATAGGTTGTAGGTGCTCTTGAAAATCAGTATTTCAAATAGTTTTAATTCAAAGTATAACAAAATCTACTTGAGATGAAAGAACAGTTCCATAATACTGTTGTCTTGAATCAAGATCTGAAATCTGCGAACGGTTACTAAAATGCACCCTTACAAACTTTGTCAGTTTCCTTGACAAACATTCTGTGGAGAGAGTTACACCAAGGAAACTTATTTTGTACATTAATGTAGACATGATGTCATTTAAAGTGATAAAACACCCAAGTATTATAGACATTTTTTGTATAATAATATGATTTCCTGTATTTTCTCACTGAATGGGAACTATGTAACTGGTCGGGTCAAGTCACTGACAAACTTTATATATAGCGCCTACCTACCTTTATATATCATTGGTGCTGTTTGATAAAAGGCAATTATATTAATTTTGATAGTGCTATGTTATGCAATTTATATAGAAGTTCATGCAGAATTATCAATTAAGGGGTTCAAATGATTGTAGGGAATATAAAAGAAATATTTTTAAATACGCATAACAAAAAATGTGAGCTGGCCCAACACATTTTCATGAGCATAAATGGTAGTCTAAATTGTTATTTTAAACAGTCGAATTCAGAATTATCAAGCTCCAGTGTAACTGTCCTGTGTAGGAGTCTGGTGTAGGAGTCTGGTGTAGGAGTCTGGTGTAGACGATTGGCCACACCCCAACTTTCACCGGATTACAAATGTGATGGCAGAAGAGTGAAGAGTCCAGTATTCCTGGCTTCCTTTAAGAAGGAGAATATGTTGAGGTTTTGTGGCTTCAGTTGAGTAGATTTGGAAGTTGGGAAACAAGTTTTCAGACATTTGCGACTTAGTAATTTTTTATGCATTGCACACGGTTCTAATTTTGCGTTTTGAGTTTGTGTAGCAATATTGCTGGAAACAGTTTTCCAAAAAATTCGAACTAATTTTTGGTGAACATATTTTCATCTGCTCCCTTTCTCCAATGAAATATTTTAAGATTAATTTTGCAAGTACTGGCAATATAATTTTTCCTACCATTATTTAAAGTTTAGCCTTTACAAATGTTTATACTATACTTGTATATAAATCAATGGAATATATGTATTCGCTACCTATATTCATAGTTGATAACATTGGGCACACCTTTGTCATGTTTGTGTTTCTTCCTAGATTAAGTATTGGCGTAAATAGATAATACTAAAAAAGTAATCATGCCCATAAGAGACTGGTCCAACTCAAACAAACTAACTTTGAACAATACCAAAACTAAGTGAATATGCTTTTGTCCAACTCAAGATCATATAGCCCTATTACCAGAAGTAACAAATGAACAATGAAATCATATCCAGGACAAATGTGACAAAACTTTTAGGAGTACGCATTGATAAACATGTAAATTGGAAACCAAATACTAATTAGAGACTGTGGTGATGTAGTGGTCAGACTACTCTGCTGCCATCTAGACGAACCGGGTTCGAGTCGTAGAGGGGCCGCTCCCAGATTTTCGCATGTTCGAATCGTGCCGGACGATACCGCTGATAGACAGGTTCTCTCAAGATACCCCGTTTTCCCCGCCCTAGCATTCCAGCGCTGCTCCATACTCGCCATTCTTCACCTTCATCGGCTCTCAATACCTTGATGTTAGGAGCAGTCCAAATCTCTTCACTCACTTTTAACATTTAAATATTTAAATCTGACTAATTCCAACACTACATACATTGTATAAATATGTAGTCACATTGAACAGTAAAGGAATAAAATATTTATTTCCCGTTAACCTGTATTATTCGGTTGGCAGGCTAAGTTTCTTTTTTTTTTATTATTCAGTTGTTATAAGATTGAGTTTTGGGTGCTTACTATTAAATTACATGTTTTAGAACCGCCTGTTCTTTTACAAAGGTATTTATGTGAAATGCCTGTGTTTATGCTAGTCTTATAGTTTCGTTAGGTTATTTTAGAATTGTGATCTTTACATTATCTTGCTCGAATTTATGATTCATTGTGATTTTTAAGTACCAGTACTGTAATTTCGTGATAAAGAATGAGTATAAATACTCATATTCTAACTGATAATGCCACAACATGCCTTTCACATTTGGGAGGTTACAGACTGCATACCTGATCCACTTTAACATGTACAATAAGCCTGCAGGCGAGTTATGTTAGCAATTTTATATTGATGCTATATGTTTTTGAGCAATGCTGTTGTGTTGTGGAAAACAAAATATTCATTATAGGTTGTGTGCTATTTTCTTTTCAATCTTGGTTATCATTCGCACAATAAATGTTTCGAAGTAATGGTATGTGTTGTGTATTTTAGTTACTTATTTCATATCAATCTGCTATGCACACTATCCCAGAATCAAGAACTAACAATATTGCACAGGTATCGCAACCAACATCTATAAATGTGCATTTAAAGCAATGAAAACGTTGTCGTAAAAATATATTCAACTGCCCTCTGTTCTATCGTTTTAATGTAATAAGTGCCTGGGCTACCTTTAAATATTTGCTGAATAATTTATCAAATACTGTATGTTTGACTGTACAGGAGGAAAATATTAACCTGTAGCCATTTTCGATTGTTTAAAAATACAAATAAATGCACACTACATATACAGATTGAGTATAAAAGAATACCCCAACTTTGAGGATATGTAGAATCAAAACAAAACAACCTACAAGCTTTATTGACCAATCAAATGAACCTTGGAACCATGAAGTTTGTTTACCATACATTCATAAATGTTCAATGATACCACCATGAGTGGCCCGAAGAACATTACCGCGATAATCAAACTCGTTCCACGCTCTTGTCAACATGTCTGATGTTACGGTCTGGATGGCGTTCGTAACGCTCAGTTTGAGGTGGTGAGAGGGTAGCGAGCTCGCATTCGACACGTCAATGTGAAGGGGACGGTTTGATGTTTCCTTTATGTGCTGAGCGATGACACTAGGAGCGTCTGTCGTCGCACTATGAGCGTGTGTTGTGTGATAGTCCGCATCACGATGGCGACGGAACCGAAGGAATTCTGTGTTATTAAGTTTGCTAAATGTGAATCGGTTACAATTGTTCAGCGTGAATTCCTTCGCAAATACGGACGTCGTCCTCCCGACAGTTGGAGTATCGTACGTTGGTTTCGTCAGTTCCGTGGCGAAGGTGCACTTCCCCCAAAGTGAACGTGTTTTGCGCTGTATCCAAAGACACTGTGTTATGGTGAGATCAGGCCTTAGCTGAACGGCTTGCCTGATCACACCTTCAAACATTAAACCTGGAAACGAGCGGGATTGCAACGCCACCATTTGGTCGTCGATCCTTGCGAAATAAGACCGTTGCAGAAATCCCTCCACCGGTCACTGAGCGGGGCCGCAGAACCACGCGCTTGATATAGGCCGGCGTAACACCCGGAACGGGGTCTTTCGTCTTTAGTCCTTTGGGCGTCGACCCGACCAGCGAAGCAGACCAGGAAGATGTGTGTGTTCGGCCGGCGTTAACCGTCTCGCAGAATTAGCCTCCGGCTACAAGGTGACGACTTTGCAGTTAGGTTTAATTTAAATGGCGTGAATTACAAGTAGTAATGAATCGTCTTAAATTCAATGTGAAGCTCCCCTGATCAATAGTAACATAAATAGTTATTGTAAAAGCTTAATGTTAATAAACCTCATCAGATACTGTAGGGAGTTTATTAATATTAGCATGAGTTTAAAGTTACTTTAATGAAAATACTTACAGGATTACGAATTTCTATCACAGTAATAGTCAAATTCTTCAACGCTCTATGTTTCACCGAACGAGGTTCAATTCCCTGCTCGGCCATCCTGATTTCCATTTTCCGCGGTTTTCCGAAAACATAAGTGCTAGGACAGTTCCTTAATACAGTCCATGGCCGATTCTTTCCCGATCGTATTTGTCTAATCATTGTGTTTCGTCTATAACGACCCCGCCGTCGACGAGACGCCAAGCCTTACCTGCCTTACCCTGAGTTTAACGGCGTAACGTTTCCTGGGGATCGGTTCTCATTCCTCTTCCGCTTAGGGAGGGCTGATTTACGTCGTGGAAACGAAAGTGCATGGCGGAATTTCCTCGGCACAAAGTGTAGTGATCATCTGCCTATCATTAGGACATACGCCCGGCTAGCAATGCTCACGTAACTGGGCTCCCGATCAGAGGGGAAACGAAAGAGGACCTCTCTGAGGGCAGCCGACGCCGAGAGACGCACTTGCCGCGGGTTAGTGGAGCCAACAGGACAGCTCCCGTGACACGAGGTAACTCACGTCACTCGGGGGGATGGTTCCCGGCGCGCGGGCTTTGTGTCGACCTNGACCTGTCGTGCGGGCCGGACCTGCCGCAAGGCGCGGTGCCTTGTAACAGCCCCCACACGGTCTTCGATCCGCCCTCGTCAGCTGTGGCCCGTCCTGGCCCTGGTGCCGGCGCGTGGGCCGGCCTCCGCAATCCACCGCGCCAACACGAAGCACCGTTCGTGACTGACGGGAACGCCTCTGGAAGAAATCCTTTAACTTGGCAGCGCTGAGCTTTAAACACGAAACTGATGTTTGCACAGGACATCACATACCTCTGGCGAATAGTTAGCAACCATCCGCGGTTACTTCCAACTTTTCTCAAACTCTGCTAAAGTTATACTTCCAGGATGTTCCTCTTCCTGATGCGAACAAATCTTAACCAAGTCTAGAAAATTACACCGAAATAACAGCGCGCCGCATTCATGCGTGCTCAGTGTAATAATAATTTGCATAAGAACTATTTCTCACTAGGCATTACCAACACGCAAATTTTCTCCCCTTTTTATTCATATTAATTATAAACGAAATATTTTAATTAATTAATAAGATTTTAGTACAAGTTTAATTTAACCAAAAATTAGATGCCTTCGTGTTAACAGAAAAATAAAATGTGTATGATACAGGAAATATTTAGGAAACAACTAAACACAGCGTACATGGGGTGATGTTTCAAATATTTGGTTCAAAAGTGCGAAGAAACTACGAATAGACTATACTCAGATTTATCGTGAAACTGGCAAGCCCCGCCACAACCCACATCTCCGGCGTCCAGGGTACTCCCATCAGACATGTACTGCAGGTAAGTACACATGGACGAGATGGGGTCGCGGTTCTTTTGGTGTGGGCGCATCCATTCTCTGATTGGCTGCGCGAGACTCTGGCATGGGTACTATGTATAATTGGCTGCTGCGTGATGCAAAAAAGTTCATATTGGCTGAGCCTGCTGGCTGGCAAGCAGTTTACCAGGCGCTGATTGGCCAACGGCGTTCCGGCACGTTCTAGCCAGTGGTGCCATTTTGCTGGCGTGGGCGACTGGAGTTCGAGGAGTAAGAGGCTGAGTCACCTTTGTGTTATAAGTCACTCTGTGGTTGTGCGTGCTGCTTCGATACAAACCCTTTCGGACTTCAATTATTTTATATTTACAGGAGTTTAAAATACGTGTTTTGATGCATGCTGTAGTTAAGCAAACATAACATGTGTTGCGTTATCGTAACCAATTAGTTGTGGCCTTTGTACTCAACTCTATTGGCTGTTCACGGTAAACTGAGCACTTTCGAAAGTCCTTCTTAAGATCTACTGGTATGCACATTGTGTATTTTTCCACCACATGTAAAATTAACATTTCCACAGGCCTATCACTTTATTCATGTGTCGGTCAACTGAAACTGAGACATTAGAAAAGTAAATAAATATTTTATTAATTTTTTTATTCTTACACTTATATGCAACAGAAAGGAAAATAAATCGTTTCAGAATCCCCAAATGTTTACCTTTAAGACACGAGACTACTTTCCCTACATCGCACAATTGTTTCAATGCGAATTACATGGTAATATAAGAAGTTTTTGATTTTTGTAAAGTTACTGTAATAACGAAAAGTGCGATTTAAAATTAAACAGAAGATTTGGGAGTTCTGTAATTACAAAACCTGTCGTTGGGACTTGTAAGTCTCGTTCGCACTGTCAGTGTCGTCGCTGCTGTCGTCTACCGCACTACGGACATCCGGTTCCGGAAACATGTCCAGGACTCCTTATCAAACTGCGTGGCTTTCTTCTTCGGCATCTGCCTGAGTGAAGAAATAAGCAAGTCCGAGGATATCAGCAGTACGTTGAAGACATCTTCTTTTGTTTTTGTTCGAGACACCTTCCGGGAAAGTCTTCTCTGTACTTTTTTAAATTCCTTGCTTCTAGCGTCTTGAGGTTCCTCACTTAGCTGACCAATAGGGACAAAAAAATGGCGGATGATGTCTGGACCATGGCTTAGGATTTTGTGAGTTGTCGGAGGCATGGCGTACCATGGGTATCTCTGTACAAATAGCTGAGCTGTCTGCAATGCATACGTGTGATAATACTTTTCCACTTGCAAAATTGTGCTGAATCTTCTGATGATGTCAATGTCACTACCAGTGATGCTTGCCGATAAAGCCGGATTCTCAAAAAACGTCTTGATGTATTCCCATCATTTGTGTTGCCAAAGCCCAGTTTTGGCTTGTCTACTAGTAATCCCACATTTTTTTTTTAAATCCTGCTAGAATGGTTTTTTTTAGACAATATTCTTTTGCTCGATGCCCCGAGCTTGCCATTTCTCAAGCTTAAGTTTATATGAAAGATGGAGCAAACACTCAAAGAGCCTAATGTGTGAGTGAAGACAGATAAGCCGAAGCTGAGTCTTGAAGAATCGACTATCTCCGGACACAGCACTTTTCCAGGTTGTTGGAGTCTTCAGCGGTGCGATTGCAAAGGAAACACCTCTGAGTATATGAAGTTCCTGTAACGGCATTGCACTCTATGCCGTCAATAATAGTGAAAAGAATTATATATATAATTTCAAATTGTTTGCCGTATAACTCGCCAATAAAAGGATGTAATTGTTGTGTTTGCCATTTGATGTGATCCTGTTCCATTTTGGAAATATCTGCGGTTTCACGCTGGAACTGAAATCGGATGAGCTTACAGTACCGTATTGAATAAGGTCGTGGATTTTGCCAGAAAACTGTCGGCTCTTGTCATTCCGGGTTGTCATCAATTAGACGTATAGGTACAAAGGAAGAAAGTAAGACATTCGAGTCTGTACTACCGGAGTCACTTGAAAACGTTTGCTTGTATTCTGATTGTGGAGAGCCGTCGGATCCCTACTTGCAGTTCAGGGTTAGTTTTAAACTGTTCTCAACTGCATTGTGAAATACGTCCTTCTGAGCCTCCAGAATATTAGAGGTATTGCGGACAATAAGTGCCTGCAGGTTAATGTCAGTCGCAGTTTCTGATAGCATTATGTGTTATTTTCGGAGGAAAACAATAGTTTTTTAGCTTTATGAATGTTTATAAAAGTTGAAAACCTCGGTTTATCATGCTCTCAAATAATATTGTATTGACGTCTGGTGAGCTGAGCATCAATACACGTGGCAAGCGCTTCTGTTCCTGCGAGCTGCTTCGCTGGTGGACTACAGCATCTTTTGTAAGCTTCTTGATGTTTCGAAGCTCGCGTGGGTGATGTTGCCGTTATATCTTATACAATTTTTGAGGCGTCCACTTTGCCACAAGAGCGCAAGCTCATTTGAGTGACAAATGAAAACTCATCACTTGAATACGTGGCTCGCAAGTTTTCTGTTTTCAGTAGTTTTGTCCTATGGCATGATTAATCGAAACTCTTCGTAGGTCGACCCATACGTTTTCTAGTTGCGACACTATAGTAGTTTGGAAACCCCACTGATGGGACTAGCCAATCCTTGTTCTTCCCCAAAAATCTTTCTTATATCCTACGAGCTTGCTGCAATCTGTTCTTAAAATCGGATACGAAAAATTAAATTTGCTTGTTGATAGCTGAAATACATTCGTCTGTGCATTTTGTCTTGATTCGGACGAAGTCTTTCAAAACCGTAACTTGCTCCTGTATTTGTACACGCCCAAACTGTCACATGGTACCATAAAGATCTCTTCTTGTTATTAAAACATCATCGGTGCAAACCGATCCTGCAAAAAAGACATACTAATATTTTGGGTCATTAGATCACGGGTACTTGGCAAATCGATTTTTAGAAACTGTCAACTTTTAAACCGCTCCTGTTTCAAAATGAGCAGATATGAGCGCAGCGCTCGTTTACAGTTATGGCAAGTATATTGTATGAATTAATTATACATGTCACGATGCGGAACATGATATGACCTGATATATACTAAAAACCTTTAATAAACTTCTCTTTTTCACATTTATGTTACATTGCTTTTATGGTAACATTATTCCACTACTGAATTCACAAAACCTATATGAAATAGCACTAAAATGTGCTTACAGGATGGTAATGACATCATGTTAAGCCATACCTTGTTACAGCTGCACACGATACTATCATGCATTAACAACTTCCCAGATGGAGAGCTTCTCCCTCACTGATCCATATACGCTCAAGTTCTGACACCTGCTGTGACTTTAGCTGCATTCCAAAGACGTCATGACTATTACAAACGTCTGGGTCAGCGATTTACCGATCGTTTGAATATAACATATCGTCACTTTAGGAATATTCATTTTTTATTTTTTTTTCTTCCAAGAATAGTACTGTTTGGCCCCACTGTGCGTCGTTGCCAACTTTCCTGCGCACATACCACTAAGATATTCCGTTAAAATACACGCAGTAATAATTTTTAAATGTTCATCTCAAATTTTCTTAACTAACCGTGAACAACCTATAGTGATATGAACCAGTAATACGTTAGCACGATTTACGAATCAACTATATACTATTCTCGATTATTTGAGCAATTTAGAGATCAACCTTTGAAAAATGTCACTGCCCCTACCTACATCTATTTTAACGAGCATATTGACTGATATGCGCCCAGTAACGTTTGAAACGACGGAGGCAAAATAGTATCACGTCTTAATGTTGAACTGAAAGTGTTAGGTTAACAATTGTAAAACGTAGAATTATTATTTTTAATATATGTTTCCTTTTATGCACGAAGGTGTAAAAATGAGCAAACTTGTAAAATATTTCCTTTTATGGCAATGTTGCAGTTTCACTTGACCTATGCGTGAATAAAGTGATAAGGCCAATGACAATGTTAATTTTAAAAAGATTACACAATATGAATACAAGTAGACCTTAAGTAAGGCTTTTAAAAGTGCTCCGTTTACTGTGAACAGTCTATACCTAAGCGGTAGATAATTGAGTACTGGTCTCAAGTTACAGTACCGGCTAAAAATGGCCTTTCCGTACAGCATGTACGCAAATGTGTACGCTGGGTAGAATGGATTAACGTTATATAATAGTTTGTACGCTATCCTGACCCCTTCCACTCCGATAACCTACTGGCAGAAACAAATAACACAAAATAATGTTTAAAAATAACAAATAATGTGGCGTTTAACAGTCATACTGCGTAGTGTTGTTCCGTTCGTACCAGGATGCTGCACAGAAATAAAGTTGCATTTTTTTGTCGTCTGTCCCAGTTCTGAACCCAGAATCTTGTGTTTCGAAAACTAATCATAACATCTGGGTTGGATTGGCTTGGGTTGGTTGGGCTTTACGTCTAGTTGGCAGCGAGTTCAATATAGGCGGAAACAGACTCTTAGTAACATTGCATTAACACCCTTCAGTTCTCTAGGTCTGTGTATTGAAGCCGTTGCCTGTGTCGAGCGTCACACCTTTCTTTGATGACGATTTGTTACATTGTGTTTAGTGCACAATTTGTTCCGCCTTCCTAGATACAACAACACTAATAATTGTGGCCACTGGTGATGCGTAACTGCATAGGAAGACTGGCTTCCTGCTGTCTGCCACTCAATCTCTGTTCAGTATGTAGACATCAGCGGCGTGTAGGGAACTGTTGCAAGGTAAGCTGTGTTTTGCTCTATGCTGTATCGAATCGTTTCCTATGTGGCATATCGGCCACTTAAACGCAGTAGTGTATTTGACGTCACGGCACGTGTGTAATGGGTACGTCGCCGCTCTCTCGTTAGTGGCCGCAGTACAATCAGTATCTCCTCCCTCTCAACTTTGGTTACTGGCTTCCTGCTGTCTGCCACTCAATCTCTGTTCAGTATGTAGACATCAGCGGCGTGTAGGGAACTGTTGCAAGGTAAGCTGTGTTTTGCTCTATGCTGTATCGAATCGTTTCCTATGTGGCATATCGGCCACTTAAACGCAGTAGTGTGTTTGACGTCACGGCACGTGTGTAATGGGTACGTCGCCGCTCTCTCGTTAGTGGCCGCAGTACAATCAGTATCTCCTCCCTCTCAACTTTTGTTACTGGTTCCTGCTGTGTGCGCCGAGTGTGTACAGCACTGAGCAAGCACAAACTATGTATAGGGAGCGAGAGGGGACATTTTTCTGAGAACTATATTCTTTTAAGTTTATGAAATAGTACCCTGAAGTATGTGCATTCATGACAATACTCCCATCCAACATACGCCCTCGTGTCAGTAGTAGAGTAGCGTGTTAGTTTCGTAAGCACTCCGCGTGATGCGGTCTGGCACTCGCCAACGTGCAGCCTGTCTCAGTGAAGGAAGGATAGCTGAAGCTAGCGGAACAGGAACTGATACGGTGCAGACGCAGGTGAAGAGGAGAGGTTGCATTTCCTGTGGGCGGAAACTGCCGAGCGCCGATGCCTGACGAGCTTGCACTCAGCTCTCTCCTGCCATGCACTCTGAAGGGAAGTTCCCGCCAGAACGAACCGGAAGCCTTCCTGCTGTGACGACCGTATCAACGTTACTATCTCTGTTTCAATCACCCCTTCCCGTTTACTCTGAGCAGATCCTGCCTGAATGTCCATACTTCGTGCTGTGAGTGGCGGAGTGTGACCGTGCACTACACTTAGTGATTTCTCCTCGGGCGAGGAGTCGTGACAGTGCCATATCATAGTTATTAGGGAGCGGTAACCGTCCAAAGTTCACATAAAAGGACAGGGGAAGAGTTGCACATAGCTGAGCCGTGCCCAGGCAACCAGCTGACTCCATGTGCCGCCCCTGGACTTCCAGAAGTCTCACACCACGTGGTCCTTATATGACAAAGTTTCTTTGTGACCAGGAAGCATGTATCGACCTCTTAGATGTACCGAATAAATTGCAAAGTCTCGACCACCTGAGATAAGTCGTTGGACTACTTAGTGATCACATAGTTTGGGGTCCAAGACAGGAATTTCAATGCATATAAATCCCACGTATGAAAGCTTATGAGGGCTGGCGGCCATGGGATTGCGGCCTGCAGACTAGAGTGGTGGGTGACCAGCATCTAATAGGTACAAGGCGTGAACTACGACGATTGTGGGAAACCACCGAAGAAGCTTTAAAGGGTGTAAGTGGGTCTATGAGCCGACAGCCGACTGTAACCGGTATAAATATTATACCCGACTGGTCTGCTACAGACCGCGGTGGGCAACATACTTCTCTTCTTCGTCACAGAATATTGAACTGTAATGAGTGTTAAGGTCTTTTAATGCTCAATTGTATAGGCCCTTGGCCACTTCTAGACGAATTAAAATCAAATAGATTGATTTGGAATATGCTGCTTCGATACTTTTATGTCATGATTAGCGCAGTGCCAGTCCTGACAAACCCACAAGTGTCCAGTTTGGCCTCACTGTAAATTATATGTCGTGACCTATCCATTGAGTTTAGACTCGTGATAGCACTGTTTAGCTTTGTATTCTAAAGAAGATTGGTGGACGTGTTCAGCCGCAACAACGCTCCGGTGCTGTCCTGGAAAGACTGTAGGGAGTTTGGATGGTGCCCAAGCCGGGCTACGAGCATAAGGGTCTCAGTATTGAGTGGGTTTGACTGTGCTCGTCGCCATTTCAGAAAGGTGCAATGTTTCTGATCAACAATTGAGAGAGATAGGACACCCTGAGTTGAAAGGGCGTAAACGTATTATCTCCCGCCGAGATGGGGACCGAAGTCCTGTGCAGCGTGCGGGCTAATAGTGTCTCGTACAATACAGTATAAAAGCACGGTTTGGCTGACGTTACATAGGCTCAAGTGAGCTGAGTAGAGACAAGGTTGTATTGTGCAAGTCATCACAAACTTCTAAAGTTCTTGGTTGCATGTGCTTTTTTACTGGCTGATTTTGCATTATTATTAAGGAAAAAACACTTGGGATACAGGAATATTTACTTGTAATAAAATTTTTTGTCGATGACTTTTCATTATTTATAAAAATTATTAAAAGAATACAGGATTAAAAGTTGTGTTTAACTTGTCTTTCTCTCCTTTTTAGTGATCGTTTTTAGTGTTTTCGTTTGTACCGATACCTATTCAATCTCATTAGTTAAATTCAACATATTAGGACTTTACGATACATGTTTATGCGCATGTAGGCTGGAGACTTAATGGATGCAGATGATCATAGCAGGTTCCGAATCACTAGGTAGCCGACTCGGTGCTCATATGCTGCGGGCCATGCTGGAAGATAGGCAGAAACCATCACAGGTGCGGCCTCCTCGCCACATGAGCGTGACATCAAGCGTGCACGGGCACTAAGGACTGTGTTTCCCGCACTTCTCCTACAGCTGTGACTCGGTGGCAAACTAGTTTCCGCTCATGAAATTCCCAGTTCTCTCTCTCTCTCTCTCTCTCTCTCTCTCTCTCTCTTCCTGACAGAAGGGAAGATGTGACGCGAATATTAAGAAGCTACGCTGGCATTTGTCTTGAAATTGTGTACGGAAATTACGCGAGGAAACTTTGCGCAAATAAACTGGCCACCAAGTCGCAACCTGAATTAAGTTGCACCAAACTTTGGATGTATAAATTGGGGGACTGGAGGCGGCGATGTAAGGTGCTAGAAATTCCTGACGATGATACAGACGACGTGCTTGGAGCAGAAACTGAGATGAAAGAAAAGTGTCGTCCCTCAAAAACCTTGAATGACTGAAGCACGAAGATAAAGCCGCACAAAGATAAAGCCGAAGAAATCTAGATATAAATATAGATTTCCTAGCAATAATTATTAAAAATGAGACATTTAAGGAAGGAATGGACATGAGTACGGCATTAATGTAATTTTCCCAAAATAACGACATCTGAAAAATAAAATAACTATCTAGATTTAACACGTGATTACATGAGCAATTTTTGGAGAGTATAGATAATGAATTGTCCGGTGGAATAACTATTAAGTGCGTGAGCACCCACTGTTAAGTTAATTTTACAGTTCAAGGATATCCACTAGTTAACTTGAACATTCAAAAATGTTGAAATATCTAAGTTCATTTTATCGACAAGAGGTGAAAGAGTACATATTGGGCATATTTTGCTACTTGTGTTCACATATGTGGGACTCCCAGAGGGTGGCTGGATGTTCCACAGAATTGCCACTCACTCGGGACGTGACGTATCAGTGATCCATTGGTGGAGAGCATGGATGACACAGGGTTCCCACAGCCGCCTACCCCCACCAGTGCCACCTCGTTGCATTGATGAGCGCCTGGACAGAAGGATCATTCGGGCCGCCCTGACTGCGCGTGTGTTTGCTGTTCTGTCAATCAGAGCCAATGTGCTCCGCCTCTTTTTCCCAAATGTCTGCACGAACATTAAAACAAACAATCAATTGTTGGAGGTAGGTGTACGTTCTCGTGTTCCTCTCTTGCACGTTTACCCCTGACACCTGCTCATCGTCGTCAACGTCTACATTGGTGTCGGGAGAAAGTATGCCGGAGAGGCGAATGGCAGCAGAGGTGTTCAGTGATGAGGGTCGTATCTGCCTTGGACAAAGTGATGGGCTTGTTCACGTTCGTGGACGTGCAGGTGAGCGGAACAATCCATCGTGTATTCGCCCTCGCCATACCGGACCCACATACTACACATCCCGATCGCCTCTGGTATTCATTCAGTGAAGCATTACGAGTGTCTGGTATATCTATGACGGTGTCAATCATGTCCTCCGACCATATCTCGTCACACTGCAGGAGCCGATCTTTCAGCACGATGACGCGCGCGCTCCATGTCGCTAGGGCAACACAGTGTACTCTGCATGGTGTACACATCCTACCCTGGCCAGCTAGATCTCCAAACCTCAGCCCCGTGGAGCATGTTTGAGACATGATGGAACGGTGCCTGACATCGAGCCCAGTCCTGCACTGAGAAAAAGGTTTTTTTGAATCAAACAAAATTAATTGTTTGTATAGAAGCAATGAGATATTTTGTCGTTTGCATCAGTGCGCTACGGCCTATCTACCTCAGCTAAAGTGACTACAACGAAATGCGAATATTTTTAATTAGATGTGTTTCAAATACCGTACAACATTCATAAACCAATATTTCAAGCTATACAGCTTTGCATTTTTGTTTCCTGTTGGAATTGTCTCATTTGGATGTTTATGCCATTATTAAAACGTCAATAAATGTACTAACAAACACTGTCACTGTCCTAATTGTCACATTTAATGTTCTGGATGTTCCGCAGACTTGATGTTTTGATCAGTCCCGCACACCACCTCCTTCTTCTTGTGTACCAATTCTGGGACAGATACCGGGTATTCATACGGGATGTTCTTAAGCGCATTTCCTCTAGTGTATAACTAGAATAACTACGATGTTTTGTAAACTAACTCTTTGATTAATCAGTTTAGTAAGTACATCAGTACAGGTATACTCACGATTGAAACACAGTAAATATGAAGTGTTAGCGAAATTCAGGGAACTGTGAAAAGTTGCGTTGTTTTTTAAAAAGTACATATATTACTTTTAAAATTCTAAAAGGAAAGCGTTATTGGCTTAGCATGCAGTTTACTTCAAAATTAATATACTACAGTTGGCAACAACAGAGCAAACGAGAACGTTTGATCAAATGTCACAGGCATTTTCTGGTAAATAAGTCACTTTCGTAATATAGTATTTTGGGTGAAGATCTCTATAACACTGATAATAACAATATTAGATTGGCGGAGCACATCAGTTCACTAATTTTTGCAGGTTCATAACTTTTGGGTATTGGGGGGGGGGGGCTAGGACTTGCTTACGAAANCTTACGAAAATAGTGATACCCGAGAACACAGCTAGAGAAGCACATAGAACACTACTACTCCACAAAATTCATTGAGGACCCGGAAAATTTGTGAACTTCTTGCCCTTTCCCCCTTCCTCACTCTCTTATCGCCGTTGCTTCATGGTCGCGCAGATGCAGTTCGGCCGAAACATGTACAATCGGGTCACATGCAAACAGGATACGTTATTCCAAACACCTGTTATTCACATCAGTACAGATACGGCTATTTCACAAGCAGGGTGGACTAAGAGCGCGTTCGTTTTAATTCTCATTTTACTCTAAGTGTTCTTAGTGTAATTATTAAAACAACATTATTGTATGGCATCCATACAGTAATGCATTAATTATTCATAATAACTGAATGCACATTAATGTTAATTAATTAAACTATGTCAGGCAACAGTAAAAGCAATAAAACTGTACATAGTAAAGCAAGGGAAATAGTTCTTAAAGTGATAGATTTTTGTGGTGAAGGAAAAAAAAAAAAAAAAAAAGGGCATGTCACTATTTCAGTTGATTGTGCTGCGTACCGAGCCGCGGCTGCAACATGAAAATCGGAAAGTTTCATTAAGAAAATAAGACAAGAAGGGACTGTCGCGACGGAAACGGGAACTAAATTGCCAGCACCTGACAAAAAGATAAAACCATCAAAGAGGAAGATTGAGTTGGACTCATTTGACTGTGGGGTAGTGAGGAGAACTGTGCGAGAGTTTTACACAGTGAAAAAATAAAAGCAGTGCCTACAATTGAGAAACTGCGATGTGCATTACGGGAAAAAAAATTTTTGTTTTGTGGCAGCAGGGAAGCACAAAGAAAGATTCTGAAGAAGATACAGGAGTTCCGGTTCAAAAAATGTAAAGACAGACAGCGTTACATAATGGAAACGAATGAGCGTAGCGCGCATGCTATTTGAGGACGATGAGGGGAAAATGATAGGTTTGAAGTGGAAAAACTTCCTACAGTGTCTTGATGAAACATGGACTCGTCCAAACTACGCTGCAAGTAAATGTTGGCAGCATGAATATGTTCCTGGCGTAAACAAAAATAACCGGGCTGGCCAGAGGTGGATTATAGCACATGCTGGAAGTGAAAAAGGTTTTATTCATTAATTTCCAAGTCTGAAACAAAATCTGGCAACTATCACAATGAAATTGATGGAGAAAATTCCGCGAAGTGGTGTGAAACGCAACTCATACCAAACTTACCAGCCAAATGCATAATTGTCCTTGACAATGCACCTTACCATTCTCTTCAAGAAAACAAACCACCCATATCATCATCGACTGTACAAACTATCAGGGACTGACTAAAAACTCAAAACATAGAATTTTTCTGAAAATGATAGAAAATGCGAGTTTCTGGAACGAGTGAAGTTCCATCGCGCTCCTGTGTAGCATCGCATTGGCAACATTTCTCGCGCACATGGTCACAAAGTTGTAAGATCGCCGCCGTATCACTGTGATCTCAATTCCATAGAATGTATTGGGAGTTTGGTCAAATTTCGTGTGGCTGGTAATAATATAACTCAGTTGCCACCTGATATTGCAGAACTTATACATTCTGCAGTGCAAAGCATTACTAAGGATGACTGGAAAAAGCAGTACAAACATGTGAATACACTTCAGGATATGTACTGGAAAAATGAAGGTTTGAAGGGCATCGCTATCCCAAGTGTAATTATCAACTTGCAGTGATAGTAACAGTCACAGTGATGTCAGTGATAGCGCGAACAGCGAAACTGAAGAGAAAAATGGAAAAATAAGCGGAATCGAATAAATGGTATAAGGTAAGAGAAACTATTTGCTATAATCCATTCACGGTATCTTCGATACTTTTGAAAAGAACCTTTGAAAAATCACCCTAGGAGTTACATGTTCAATTGGTTATAAAAAAATATATATGGAAAAAGGTTTTGTCTTGCTTTTAGCACTGAAGCACTATATAAATTGGTTGTTTTAAGTTTTAAGTATATTTTTTCAATAAATTATAATAATTTGTTAAAAGTCCGTACGAATTAACAACGGATTTTGAAGGGACATGTTGGTTATAGCTGAAAAGAAATAGTTCGTAGGTTAAATATTAATATGTATAAATTTAATGCCGTAATTGTAAAGTTAATATTGCTAAACTATATATTTACATTTTTACGTAGCACTCATGGGTAAAGATTTCACTGTTATTAATTGAAATTAAATAAATTTCAGTGTCTGTCCAGCGGACTCATGCACTCCATCTTGTCCGTTTGGGCACGTCTTTTTCAGAAGTATAACCACGCCATATTGGATATTGGAGACGCTGAATTGTGGTTATAAAACTAACGTAACACATTCTTTCTACTTATAAGATAATTCTAGGTTAAGATGTAATTTTAGTATTAGCGTTGTTATTTCTGCACTTTATCAAATAAACGTGCAAAATATAGAAAGGCATTTGAATATTTCCGTTACGTAATTCCCTTCGCAATCCTTAACAGAAAAACATATTTTAAAAGAATGAAAAGGAATCGAATTTTGGTCAATAACTGATAATCGATTATTTTCGAAAGCTTTTTGTGAAGCGTAAGAGATAGCAGCACAGTAGCGTTTGCTTACACGTCTTTCTATTATATCGTCTTTGCGCCGCAGGTAGTGTTGTTTTGATGTTGTGGCAGTGAAGAAGTGCGACAGTTTCTTGATGGAAAAGCGATGTACCTACACCGCAGGTTTAAAAATGAAAGTGATTTTGTTCGCTGAAGAGTTTGGAAATCGAGCCGCGGGCCGTGAATTCGTAGTAAATGAAACGTTAGTCGGGGGCTGGAGGCATTTTTCTCACTTATAAGTCGCACCCCGAGTTTTCAATAAAATGTTTAAAATAAAATGTGCAACTTATATGTGATAAAATACGGTACCATTTATCACAGTGAAATCTTTAACCTGAGTGCTACTTCCAAAAGTTTATTATGTAAAATTTAACTTTTTCCTTACACCAAATATGTAAATAAATCTTAATACAATAAGTAAACTTTAATTAAATTATATAATTAACAGTTCCGATATATACTTCAATCTACCTTTTTGTATGTATTACAATATTTTGCTAAATTGATTAGCATTTTTTTTAGACATTTGGAGAATTTTATTAAAGTATATGACAGTTAAGATTACATGGCATTGTTTCTCTTCAAAAATAAATGTTGGTAGTTCCCACATGGACACTGTTAATAAAATATTTGACAGTTCCCACATGGCACTGTTTGTTTACAAAATATTTGAGAGTACCCACATGGCACTGTTACTGTTTACAAAACGTTTGACAGGTGTCACATGGCAATGTTTTGTTTACATACTGCGGAAGGATACATAATCGGGTCCCTGAAAGTAGATCTTTAGCAGGGCTTCAGAAAATCTTGAAGTTACCGTGAATACATTATACACGTTTTATTGGACGAGTGCGTTGTTGGCATGCGTGTGTTTCGTTGTGAAACCGACCTTCCTCTTCAACTCTCCATAACTCCCAGCTCCGATAATTGCCTGGTAACTCAACACCTGTCATACTTAAGGCGACTGCTGTGCCAAATCGTGAAGTCTTCAGTAAAATTTGTGGAGCAGTAACTGTGATTGTGTCTGGGCGATGGTAGTCGTGCTGAGAGTTCACGCAGTACGTGGAATAACGAGGCAAAGAAGGGATGTGTTCTCTCAGCTACAATTTCAAAGAAAATTATCACACCCTATTGGGCAAGTTGTGTTTAAATGTTGAAACTATATGATAAAAATTGTCGCTTTATATCTAACTAGCAATTGTAAATTCGATTTATACCTATTGTATTCATTGGGTAACTGGGGAAGTGAAAGGAAGGGAAGAGAGAGCCGATTGAGTGCCCTGGCAAATGAATGATCAACTATTGGCGAACTAAAATACCATTATTGACATAAGACCCGTAAATTACTGTCGCAAGACTCTTATTATTACTTAAGTTACTCTGTTATGACAGCAGTGGGAAAACACTTGGACTTATCATAAACCAGTTACGTTTGGATAAAGACCCCGCTGTCGGACTCGAAATAAGCGTAAATGCTTTTTGGGCTTAAAAATTTCCAGTTCTGTTAAAAATACGTAATTTTTGCAGTTATAATTTTTCTTATTGTTTTTTTTCTGTCAAACAATGTCTATTGTGGTATAGAAATTATCTCAGAGTGGTCGACGTGCAACAACGTTTGTTTTGTTTTCATTTCATTTGCTCGTTCATTCCGCAGTTGCGACAATCGTCTCGTCTGCAGGGAGTCGTTAACAGCACTATCAGTGTGTTATGTGTTGTTACTGGCCCCTGCGCTCCCGTAGATACGGCACGTAACTACGAAAATACGCTACTCACGAGTTTTGTCGTTCAAATAACATTTCACGAGGTGTCTTGTTTTGTCGCTTGCTTTCGTTATGATGGCGAGACCCAAGCAATATTTGATTGTATCCTATGATTTTTGTCTTGCTTAATTTTAATCAATAAATTACAGCAAGTTCTTGTTTTCTGCGAGCTCATATAACATTTTGAAGAAACAAAAATGAACGAGTCCCTGTTACGATAGAGTCCGTTATGATATATAAATAATCCGAGGAACAAGAAAGCGCTACATCTTATTCACATAAATATATCAACTTACTTGTAGCAACTTAAGTAATTCACACTGAGAAATAATTAATTGTGTTCCCCGAGTTCATATCGTAATATCATGCACAGAATTGTCATGATAGCTGTTCAATATTTATAATTCCTTTAAACAATGGAGCTCTGATTTGTGCCCGCACTTAATATTTTAAAAAGTTAACATTCAAAAATGGTTTATAACAATCTCTTTCAGCTACCTTTATTGCATATTTGACATTTGTTTAATTTTGTTCTTAGCAAAAAACTTTTTTTTTTTTTTTTTTTTTTTTTTTTTTTTTTTTTTGTACAATGAATTTCACATTACAGATTTTACAGGTTAAGGAAAGGAATAAAATATCAACACCCTGCTAGATATCTACAGTGTTTGAATTTGTATGAGTCCCCTTATAAAAAAGTGTTCTACAGTTGGAACACCATTAGTTCCATGGATTAAAGATGACGTAAACAAATTTTTGTCTTGTGCGCCTGTCCCAAACAATGACTTAAGAACTGCCAAAATAACTGTAAAATTCACGTCTTTCAATAACGATGTGCTGTTTGTGTACATTTGGTTTTACAACAAGCTGGAGCTCGTACGAACAGAAATTAACAATTTGTGTAATTTTGTTACATCGTATATGCTTTATCTTAGGCCGTGTTCCAGATAACAAGCTCTCGCTCTCGTACTCGCAATCTCACTCGCACTTTCACTCACTCCTACATCCTTCACCACCGACGGACCGCTGATACCATACGTAATGTCCTGAATGAGTTAGTTACGAGGTTAGTTATGGTGTTACAGCATATGATAGAATACTACAACGATGTTTCTGCATAGGACTGAAGAGAGAAGAAGTCTCTGCAATGTTACTGAATTCGCAAACGTGCTCACTTCGTTGGAAACTTCAATTCATATTTTCATATATACACTACTAGAAAATTAATAAAGTACACCTTGAGAGACGCTTCGCAAGAGATCCAAAATTTAATCACACACAATGCCGGTAGTATATAGGACATGATCACTACAGACATGTGCTAAGAGATCGTTCAGTATTTAGTGAGCCCTCGTCGACTAACAATTAGCAATGCAAGCAGAAACTTGCATGTAAACGATCATGAGGTGATGAATATCGTCCTGCGGAATGTAACTATACCCATTGCACTTGGAGGTTCAGCTAGGCAAGAGTCGCCAATGGTGCAGGTAATCGGGCCAGTTGATGTCCAACTTTTCCCACACATGCTCAAAGAGAGGGAGATCTGGTGATCGGGCTGGCAAGTGAAGTTGACGAGTACCTTCAAGGACAAGTTGGGTTGCACGAGCAGAATGTGGACGGGCATTGTCATGCAGAAATACAGATCCCTCTGACCTTGTAAAAAATGGCAGCAGAATGGATTGGCTGATGTTATGGATGTACTGTGCATTGGTCAATGTTCCTTATATTAACAACACAGGCAAACGGCCATCGTAAAATATGGCTCCCAAAACCATTTTCCCAGGAGTTCGTCCCAAGTGTCGCTGCCGTATACACCGTGGAAGATGCCGCTCACCAGGCCGATGCCGAATTAGCCCTAAGGCAGAGACGTGAGTCGTCATTGAATACAATGGTTCGCAGTGCTTCCCTCCAAGTGCTACTTTCTGGCTAACGGCATGCGTGATGGTAGACCAGCTTAACGTAAACGATTTCAGATGGTCCTAGCAGACACTCCTTGGGCGACATTGCATCGTATATATTCAGCGGTCGCCGTGCGATCAGCTATGGCCTCTCTAACAATGCGACGGTAATTTGCGTCTATCCGTACATCACTGACTTCCAAAACCATGTTTGCGGGTATGAGTAGCTTCCTCTGACCAACGGAGCCACCATCGATGCACTGCTGACACTTTTCGTCCAGCATGGTCCGCAATTTTCCTTTATCACCATTCAACTTACCGGAGTCCTGCTATTCGATCCCGTTCGAACTCAGTTAAATGTGCAAATGGGGCTAACATTCGCCGTCCTGGCATGCTAACAATGTCCATACGACCTCCAGAGTACTACGAAGCCTTTAAAACTACACAATTCTCTCGATGCTCAACTGGTTACGTCTGTACTTTGGCTGTCCCACTTCGACTCCGTAGTTTTGCCCAGCGCTGCGCTTGCGATCACTTCATTTGCTACCTACTAGTAGTGTTTTGTATTAATTTGGACATTCTCAAGCGCATCCATCATGGTGTTCTTTTTTCATTTTTAAGTAGTGTATTTACAACGGAACATCTCACGGTCATTTGGCAATACGTGCAGCAGAACAACCACGCAATGTAAATAAGTTACAAACATCCTGAGAGCACGCATAGAGCGGGCATCTAACGCGCACTCGTACGCCCGCAATGTGTTATACGCAACAGAACTCTCTGGCGTGATTTCCGAGTGTAAGTGAGGATACGTTTGCCATTTGAAACACGGCCTAGTTGAAAGCGGTGCAGTACCATATCAAAGCACTTATTTAAGGAAACAATTTTAACCTTAGTCAAAGCTGGGTTTTGACAGTTCTATGTTCAGACAAAGATATTTACTGAGCAGCTGGTATAGTCGATCGACGGTTACTTCCAGTTCCAACTTTACTGAAGCCCTGCTAAAGTTCTCCTTCCACGATATTCCTCCGTCTCATGCAAACATAGCTTAGCCGAGTGTAGAAAATTACACCAAAGAGATAGTGCACCGAATTCGTGCCCACTAAGTGTAATAATCCTTTTGATAAGATCAATTTATTACTAGGCTTTACCAACATACCTAATTTTTCCCTGTTTCACAGATCTAAATTACAAATTAAATACTGTAATGTATAGATTAAATATAAGTAAATATTAAGTTTCACCAAACAAAATATATTTTTATGTTAACACAATTATAAAACGCTTGTCATGTGTTACTTAATTAGGAAACAATCAAAAACGACATAAATGAGGTGATTTTTCTAAGGTTTGATTCACAAAGTGTGAAGAAACAACAATTAGACTATATATGTGCTGTTGCTATTGCTATGAACCTGATGACTGGCATGCATGTGTCCGGGAAGCGACACCGAATAATAGTCAGACAGTTAACACTAGCTTTACTCTTAAAAGCGAAAGGAATTGCAGTAGCCACCAAATTTTACACTACTGTTCTCATAAAACTTTGAGACGTATAACTACTTTTTGTAATTAGCTCCAAGCATGTGTGCTGCAAGTAGGCCTACTCCTGTTGGTGCTCATGTTCAAATACAAGTAGTCAAAGATATGAATTTTCTTATAGAATGATGTCTAAAGTTAGCAGTTAACCATGAACCAACTGTCGTGTAAGCTGCAGTTCACAAACTGAGAAGGAAATACTCCGATTACAAGTACCTACAAGCGCTCCTTTTACATTCGTTACCTCTGGTGGTACCGAATACGAAAAGCCTAACATCGGACATATATACTATTACATGCTCGCCGCTTGGCATCGCGTGAGCGAGCATGTGTGGAGGACATAGTAGTGATATGATAGCAGGCGGCAAGAACGGAGGGATATTGGAAGGTCTGGCAAGTTATAAGCCAAGATACGGACATCTCGTTACGAAAAGCGTGCCGCCGCGATAACCCTTTTGCGGCACGCGCGCTCCTGACCATCAGCTGATTGACTCTCTGCGTTTATCTGAAGAATGTTCTGGTTTTGATCGTCGTTGCCTCTCTACGAGTTACACGGGGGGCAGGGAATATTCCATATCTTGGCTGCTGATACTATACATGCGTGTCGGGCCTCCGAGCCGGGAGTTTTACGAGAGTCTGGAGTTTGGGCGATTTTGCTACAAGCGATAGACAACGGAAGAGCAACGAGTGACGCTGGAAGTGACCAGCGGGAGGAAAATCTGCGACAGTGAAGGGTGCGACTGGCAGGCTCACTATTGGGCTGGATGAGTGAGTGGAAGATATTTCAAATGATGGGAACAGACAGACTGAGCATGTGTTAATGATGAGTGAGAAGTGAATGCTATAAAATGGTTACAACATTCGCCATTGTCATTTTTTTGCCCAGCTAGACTGACTAGCGCTCCAATGTATCGAACTGCGAAAATTGGAAACATGATCAGCGCATGCGCAAAGACCTAATAGTTTCTCTTTTTCAGCTGGATATATTTGTGCTTTGTTTAATGTTAGCGTTATAATGAATCCCTCAAAATGTGTCAAAACCCTGGATTCAATGCTTTCTTCAGTTATGTAAAGTAAATTTGAAGTTCTAATTTTATATTACGCACACGGCAAGTTAATGTCGATTATTGCGATTTAATTGAGACACATTTTATAGTTTAGGACTGAGGTTGACCACGTCTACAAAAAACCAATAGTTTGGATAAAATCTAGGCGGTTTTTTTTAAACATATCAGTGTCACTTCGGCCTAAAGCGGTATGTTTCTTGTGCTAAAATATTAAATTTTACATGGGAGAAATACATATAACCAAGGCCATACAAGACATCGCATATTTCCACTGCATCATCGTCTGCAAATTGCGGTGAAAAAGTTTGCTTATGCCGTATGCAAAACATTTCCATTATTACATGAAAAATAATCTGATATTGATAACATAGTACAACTGTTGTCTTAATGCATGTGCCCGCGTAATATACGATTAAATTATTGCAATCATATGTTATTACAGCCAATGTGATGCTGCATGTGTGTAGTACTGAATCGTGTCGGCTGAATTTACGAGTATAACACTGTTCATGGAATGGGTGCAAAAACAAAACACAGTAGTTACAGTACAAACGTTTATTTATTTTCATTTACAGCAAAAATGATGGGCATTTAAATGTTATGGTATGAATGTCAAACTGTGTAATACTTTGCACTTAAGATTTTTATACATAAGTGAAGCATGCAACACAGTTTGAACTATTCAAAGAAGTAAATGATTTGCCTTTGAATGTACTGTTAGGTTAATGAAAAGAGATCTCATTTAAACACTACCACAAGTCGTAAGTTAATATAATTACTACGTTTTAGTGTTGGAGGTATACCAATACCATAAGTTGTTTGGAACATTTAAATATACACTAGCTTTTGCTATGGTGATAAAATAAATATAAATAAACATTCCTGTTATGTACTTAATTTTTATTGGAAAAATAATAGCTGATTTGTTTTATATTTGCAGTCTCTTAACATGACAGTTAATATATATTCAAGTATCCGAAGTACCCCTCCTGTTCCAAGCTGGCACATTTTGGAGTACTAAGTTATTGCGTGCCATAATTTATTTTGTGTTACACAATAATGCATGAACTGTAAGTGGTTTGCCATCCTTATATGCAAATTGCTACAAGGTTATTTTGAAAGCTAAATCACTGCATCAGAGACATTGCAATTAAGTATAAATAAAGTACTAATGTACAAAGTGAATTTGAAATATTTTTAGGGTGGGAGGGCAGACTGACAATAATTCAATGTGGTCTGCAACTCCTAATTTTTTAAATTGTTCTTATAAATGTGTTATTACACAACATAAAAAACAACAGTGTATTTACATGTCCCAGAAACAATACACAAATTGCTAAGTCGTTTAGGCCTACATGTGCATAACCTGGGTAAATCTAACAACACACCTGTACCGCTATTATCTTTCATATCTGCAGTAACGGGAATATAAAAATGTCCAACCCATTAACAGCAACAAATTATATAAGTAGCTATATCGAGCAGCTTTGCCCCCGTACATATTAATTTTGTGTTTGTTAGATTTAAGATAACTTGAGGTTTTGAATGTGACTTTGCCCGCTAGTTCATTCAGTTCATCACTAAGCATTGGGTGTGGCCCATGTAAAGTACTGATTATTTCCCAGCCCCACAGCTATGAACACATATGTACTATTAAAATAATTTCATGGCAAGACTCGATCAAAGTTTTAGTTTGTCTGTATTATATGAGTTGCAGATTTAAATGCAGCTTCAAATAAAATGGAAATAAAAAAATTATCGAATTTTGGGAGTGACATTTTCTTGGAAAATGAGTGTGCTGATATACATAGAAGTCGTAAAAAAACTTTGACCGTGTAGAGATGATTCAAGAACAACATGCGCATAGAAACCCTACCCAGGATCAATAACAACCTCATTGAAATTAAAATGCATTTAACCCTGTTTCACCGCTCTGGAGGTGAAATTTAAAAAATTTCTGACAGTAGTTTACAAGCACTTGCATTAACAGTAATTTAAAGAAGAAAGAACCACAATAGCTTAAACCGTTTAAGAGATACTTATAGAGAAATAAGTTAAAACACATTTGATTCCTTTTCACAACTTTCGAAAAATCCTGAAATAAGCTGTTAGGCATTTGCATGGTCAATATTTTGAAGCAAAAAGTATCCGTTAGGAGTCGAATTTTAAAAAATACTTGTTGTAGTTCCTTTGACCTAGGAAGACCATTATTGACCATTATTATAGCTCCAGAGGTTTGGCTGTGCGTTGATGAGTACGTGAGTAAGTGAGTAAATGTGTAAATATTATGAGGACAACTATTTTGTATAAACAGAGATATTGCTGCTACTATTGCATAAAATCTACTAAAAGCACAATACAATACAGCTTGCAATTGGGCTGGCGCCCGGTGGAAAGTACCTCTCGCACTCAACCCATCTCGTTCTCCAGTACCTTCCTGAACCTCCTCATCCCCCCTCACCTAACCAACTCCTGCCGCAACACATTCCACTCCCTCACAGTTCTCATTAGCATGGACTGCCTACCTATTTCCATCCTCCTCCATAACATCTGGAACTTCCTACTGTTCGTACCTCTCCCCGTGTACAGCCGCTTGGCTAAATGTCCATTTAACTTCCCCCACCTTCCCTCCTCATTCACCATCCTGCGCAACGTTACCAGCCTCTCCCTTCTCATATCCCTTAAGAAACTCCATCCCAATTCTTTCACCATTGAGGATGGCCTAAAATTCCTTTCATCCTCACCTTCTTGATTCCCCCTTCTTCATTTATCCTTAGCCTACCTCGCTGCCATTCTCTGCACCTTCTCCAGCTCCTGTACTTCCTCGCCCACGTATGGGTCCCAGACAGCAGCTGCATTTTATAATATTGGCCTTACCATGGTCTTATAAGCCTTCTCCTTCACTTCCCCACTGGCCCCTTTCAGGACCCTTCCCAGCATTCCCAAGGCCCTACTCCCCTTCACTACCGCCCTATGCACTTGCTTTTTCCACCTGAGGTCACTCTGTAGCACCACCCCCAGATACTTATACTCTGAAACCTCTCCTATCTCCTGACTTTACGACTTATATGTTACTACAAGCCTATCCCTCTTCTTTGTGAACCTTACGATCTTTATTTTTCTCGCATATATCTTCATTTTGTTCCTTTAAGGTCACATCCTTAATTGCTCTATACCCTCCCTCAACTTATTCTCCCCACCCACCTCTGCATACAGCACACAGGCATTAGCAAACAGCCTCGCTATGCCTTCCACCATTAACTCCAAGTCATTAACCATAATGGCGAACAAGGGGCCCAATACACTCCCCTGTGTAACCCCAGATTTAACTCCTCCTTCCTCCGACAACGAACCCCCAACTTTCACTCTCTGTGTTCGACCCCTAAGGAAATCACCAATCCTATCCACTACCCACTTGTCCTCCAGAAGCTAATCCATTTTCTGCATTAGTATCCCATGCGGCACCTTATCGAAGGCTTTCTCGAAGTCTATAAAGCCTGGATCCACCTGCTTTCCCTAATCTAATGCCATCGCCAAGTCCTCCAGCAGCCCCGTCAGCTGTATCTCGCACGAGTACCCTCTCCTAAAACCATGTTGGTGCTCCTTCAGCCAGCTCTTCTCGTTCATCACTTCTACTATGTACTGCACTACGAGTTTCTCCATCACCTTTTTTATACTTGACGTGATACTCACAGGTCTATATCTGACAGGATTTTTTCCTTCCCTCGCTCTGCTTGTAAATCGGGACAACCAACGCCTCCTTCCAACTTGCCTTCCTCTAATGAACTTTTAAACCCCACTTCAAGATACTTACATGGCTCCCCCCCCCCAATCCCCACACTTTAGGGCACCATTCCCTATATCATCTGAACCTGCTGCCTTCCTGTTCTTCAATCCCTGTATGTCCTTAGCTATCTCATACTCACTCATCCTGAGTGTTGCATACGTCCTACCCATCCCCTCACTTTCTCTTATCCAATTATATTGCTCCAGTAACAACCAGCTAATAGTAATACAAAAGTTACATTCAAAATCTACAACTTAATTAATAAATGGTTCTGCTTCCTGTAACATGATGAAGTACTTGGAAGCATAAATTAACTTGGAGACCATCTAAAAGTTATTGCTGTCATCCCAGCTAAACAAATAAAAATGTTAACCAAAAATATTTGAAAACCACTGATACTTCTAGTAAGTAAATCATTTCCATTCTGTTATTAATTACGCCATTTTATTCTGGGGATATAATGTTAATAAAATAAACACACGATCTTCTTCATACCGAATGAGAATTTTGGATGATTCTGGACAAATATCTTAAATAATGCTGCAAACCACTTTTCAGGAAAGTTAATATCCTCACTGTACTATGTATTTGCATATTTGATCCAGTGCTATAATATGCCTGGAAAAAACAATTAACAATCAAATAGCACAAACACTCAGATTTACAATTACAACTTACAGTAGTAACAACATTTTCATCAATCAGGTCAAGCACAGTACCATTTCCTCTAACTGCCAGAGAACACTAAAGGCACAGACAAATTACAAAATTTAGAGCACAATGTTTTCAACATTTTGTACAAAAGTCTTATTTTACAGATTCAGAATACCTTTAATCACTAGAGGTTTATACATAGTCACTATTGAGAGTGTCCCACTACTTTTTAGTATATACAATACATATGTAAGTTTTATATTGAATCTGTTATGTATACACATATTTGTGATTCATCATGTAGTGTATGATAAGTTTGGACAAAATTAATTAATTCATCTACTCCACATGTATTTCCTAGCTGTTTTATATTTACCATACTAGAGCCACTGGTAAAATAAGCGCATAACTAGTAACAAAGTTTCTGGTCAAATGTTTTATAAGATACTGTTTCACTACCTCGAAATTTAAATTTACTGTATACCAAATCACAGCATAATTTCGAGGCTGGTTCATCAGCTGCTGAAACTAAAACTTGCTGAGACCATAAATGTTGTCAACCACAAATTCTGTTCGTAGTTTCTTGAAAACAATTTCACCTGAAAATTATTTATTTAAATTTATGGATGTATGATTAAAAAGAAAATAGACTTGGTGTATACAAATTCGCAGGTATTTCTATCAAAACCAGCAGACTGATAGTATTCTTCCTACACGTAATTCAGCTGCCTTATATGTTACACAATACATAGCTTCTCTTGAATGAACATCATTTATTTATTTTTAAGGCTGTATGTCTTGTCGATAGTGAGGTATTCAGAGATGGAGACATAAAACATACAATTTAAGGAAATTGGGGAAGGAAGGAGTGGCCTTTAGTAAAGTAAACTTCCTAGCATTTTCTTGGAAATGTTTAGGAGAACCATGGAAAGCTGACTTCAGGATCGCTGGACGGGAAATCAAACCAGTGTCCTGAATGTGTATCCGGTGTGTCACCACTGTGCCACCTTGCTGGGTCTAACAAACTTTGAATCGTTAAATTTTTTAAAGAACATCACACAAAATACATATTTTAAAATATAAATGGAAAGTTATTAGTACCATTGCAGAATAAATACAATAAGTACTTTTCAGTACGTAACATGCTCAAAATATTAAATATACCAGCCAGTACTGTACGATTCACCTTACATACACGTTATTAATATTAATTAATACTTTGAAAAAGTTTCTGGTATACAGACACAATATAAAAAACTTCTAGGACATGCACTTTTTAAGTAGCAAATTAGAATTGTAACGTATAGGTCTACGCTTCTCTGGTGATATGGACGTTTTAATACCTTTCTCCAGTACACTAAACAGCTTAGAAAAGGCAATCTCATAATATTCAAGGTTAAGTGTTTCTTTTATTTGATACTAAAATGTGGAATCATGTAAACAGTCTAAACTTATGTACTACTAAAACTTAAGCCTCATAATATTTCCTCCCATTATGTTTTGCTAGATCTGTATAGGCATACTGTCATGAAGCTACACACAAAATTATGCACTACAATGATTATTTCTATCTAAACAATCAAATGTTAAAAATTATATGCTAAAGTATTTCACATGACCGTATGTGACAAACTGCAGCGCACAAGAATATTCATTAAAAGTAACACATTCTGGGTTGACAGAGAAAATTTAACTTTTCGAAATAAATGACTACTCCCAGCTGCTTGACTGTAGCCATTAAAGTTTTATACATATTATGCATCACTTAGAAGTCAAACATTAGTTTGGCAACAAATTGTTGACTTCTCCGTGTTTCTAAATACCAGCCACCCTGTCACCAAAAAAACCTTTTAATTTTACATTCACTGGTGCTGAAGTATTTTCAATTTCCGCAAATTGGATTTCACTTTTGAAGCAGTTGACAAGTCACGGTTTTTTTCTTGTGCACCACCATGGTAGTGTAATGCTGCACAAAGCTGTTATCACTTAACCTTTAAGGTGTGCAGCTCGTAGGCCTACTGAAAAACAATTTTGAAGCCACTGGAAGTTCAAACACTTGCTTGGCGCAGATGTGACTTTCTAAGCTACAGTTTTTAGAATTATCATGACCACTGAGAATAAACATGTTAGTTCCGAGGGAATAATCATATTCCAATATTATGCTTTTAATTTGAGTCAGAGGTTCGTTTCCCATTTTTTCCAGGGGAGTGAAACAATTCCGAAACACTAACATTTACTGCAGGTCTGATGAGCTTAGCAGTACTAGAGGCCTACGTGCACCACTGTCTGCAACTTCAGGGACGCGTGAAGAAGTCTCATCTACGTGCTGTACAACAGTATTGTCATTTTTATTTCCTGGAGGTAAGCAATTACAGACACAAAATTCATATTCCACTTTAATGGTAGGCACAGCTCCATAAATAAGTTAATATCCATCGGGATCTCGATACTGGTCCTCGGAGAAGTGTAATTTGCACAAGTAGAGGTCTGTTTTTCCCGAAACAGAGAGTATAGGGTTCTGGGTAAATTCAATCAATTTCTGATATCTGCAACAACAGAGGGCAATCCACAATAATAAACACCTGTTAGTCCATCATCAAGATTATAAAAATTGTGTATAAAAATGCCATTATCAACCTTATAGGGTCACAAAAGAATTCATATTTAATATGCACTAATTTTTAATGCGAATGTCAATGTTTGTGTTTTATCTTCATTTAATATAATATGAGCATTAAGTAAGGAAGTATCATCTGCAACTAACATTTGTGGCATTAATAACAAGGTGTGAATTCCGTAAAGAAATAAACTCCAGTTCAGAGTAGCAATTAAGTTTGCAACCAGCTACTAACCTTGCTTGTTCAGATGCTGTTTTTCCTTGCAGAAAACAATAAAACCTGATGGCAGCGAAAAGAATCCTACCGCAGCACATTTATTTTTCCATAAATGTGGGGCAGACATCTTCGACTTCGCAAATCAAATAATGTTACACCATCATCAGAGAACCGTTTGCACTTTGCATTCTTACAATAATAGCATGATACTAATATTCCCGCGCGTATTTTTTAAAAGCCTACGAAACGTAAACAAACAATTAAGCATCACTAGCGTTCCTGTCTAGCGAGTGAGGAAACCTCCAACTACGAGATGAAAAAAAAAAAGTTGAACAATTTTTCCTATTANCCGAGCGGGATTGAGAGCCAAACTAGTAGTGAGCTGCAACCAGTTTCCGACATTTAAGGTGGCTCGTATTTACTCTATCTGTGAATAAGACAGAAATGTTGTAATATATATTTGCGAATAATTATTCTCAATTTCATTACTGATAAACATAGCAAATAAAAAAAGTCCTTGAAAACTTATGTGAAAGATTATTCAAATTAAGAGTATAGAATTAAAACCCTTGTAATTACTCTGGAAACAGATTGCAAAACATTTCCATGAAGTACCACAAAAAAAATATTGCATACCATTGTGCTCAAGACATTTGTGTACATTTTAAAACATAACATTGAAAGTTTTTAATGGTTCATTATATTTCAAACATAGTCACTTTCGGTATCCTCCCTTAGAATACGTTTATTTTATATTAGCAGCAACAGAAACTATCAAAATTGTTTGAAGACATTAAATACAAAACTAACGTGGTCACTTCCACGTAAGGTATAGCCATAAGAACCATTAGAAACCCTGGAGTTGATGGAATTTCAAACCATGGGATTTGACATGATGTCAGCTGTCTAACGAATCTTTGTAAATAAACAGACGTTCCATTGCTGTACGCGCAAGTGCTACTATTGTTAAGTAAACAGGTATACTGTTGATACACAAAGTGAGATCTTGTTAGTGTATGAAAATCTGTTCTACCAGAATACGTAATTTTGAGGTACAGGAATTTGTCACTGCCTACGTAATGCCATGATGGGTGAAAGGAGAGAAACCCGGGGACACCTCACATACAAAAATTCCTGACTCTCGATCTAATCTTGAACTCGTCGATGGGAGACCGGGACACTGCCCGCTCGACGCGAGAGACCCTTCTGTTACAGGCGAGAAAAGCTCTTAAAAAGTCAAGCTGAGCTTACTTGTATCAGTATTTCTCCCCGCCTTTAGCTTAACACTTCCCCTGCGTGCATAGGAAGGTACGCAGGAGACAACGTCACGTTGACAGCGAGGTCATTAGAGGCGGAGCTATTTTTTCAGAGAAGCAAATACGGGGAGGGAATCGGCCATGACCTGTAGTAAGGAACCATTAAAGCACTCGCCTAGAGTGATTTCCGGTAACCACGGAAAGTCGAAATTAGGATTTCCTCCGGGATGCGAGTCCGAAAGTTTACCACTGTGCCACCTCGCCCAATACTGCCTCTTCATGAACATGCAATGTGAAATATAACACAAACAATTAGATAATTGTAGCATGCATTATTTTTATAATGTGGCCCCTTCCAAGAATTATTGCTTCTCTCCACCAGCGACTGCCACAGGGATAAGCAGTAGCAGTATTAACAACAACAGTCAGATGCATATCTATCGTGTCTCTTGACGAGACTTCCCGGAATCATGGCATAATTGATCAGCAACTGGAAAGAGATATTAAGGAACGGTATCAGCGTGGCCTTCGCCTGGATTTCGGATATGCATCTTCGTGTGTAAACTATTCCCAGAGACATCGTTCGGGACATAACCCCATGACCTGCTGGATGAGAGTCAGGGATGCCAGGTGCTGAACTCGGCAGCGAAGGGATGCAAGGCACGGGACTACCAGAATCCCTGCCAACCCTACCGGGCCAATGAATCTTTCACTGCGACCCCTAGATAGGCCGTCGTGCGTGCAAGGTAATGCGTTCAGAACTTCCAGGCAAGCGGATCATCGCCTCGTGGGGGGAATAAAGAGGTGAGGGGGTGGGAGGAGTGAGGTTGTACGAACGAGGCTTCAGAGACGTCCTCTGGCGGGGGAGCGAGCACGCCTGCGCACAAGCAAATAAGCATTACGCCGAGGCGGGAGATACGACGCCCAGGAGGCGGCAATGCCCGCCGGCCGTAATACCGTATCTTCCCCTCCCTTCCCGGTCCATAGACACGAGACGAGCATTTCCTGAGCGGGTGCTAAACTAGTGAATGCTTCCTGCGACCTGTGTATCAGAGCGTTGCGGATAGAGGCGAAACACCGTCACACAGTACGTTATACACAGAGACGTAATGACTTGGCGGTTCCTTTTATGTGGGCGTACCCATCCTCTGAATGGTTTGCACGAAGCTCTGGGGACGGGCCTTTTGTATTATTGGCTACTTCATGTTGTAAAAGATTCTCTATTGGCTGGGATACCTGCTGGCTTACAAGGCGCTGATTGGCAAGCGACGTTCCAGCGCATTCTTGTCCAGTGACACCATTTTGCTGGCGTGTGAGCCTGGAGTTCGCGGTACAAGCGGATGTTTCGCGTATACAACTTAAAGTACTTTGTGACACCGTCTTGCACGGTCTTCAACGACAAAGTCAAGCGTCTCACATTTATCGTTCATTCTGGCTGTGTTACTAGCAAAAACATCTGCTTCAACCACACTTTCAAGGGCGGTTTTCACCCCTTCGGAATAGACTTAGGCTATATGTCGTGTATATGTTTTCGACTTATTTTTTATGAGAAATCACCTGCCGAAGTTTGTCGGTGGAGTTCATATCCACTCTGTATAATTTATCGCAAGTTTTTTATAGTTTCGTTAACATTGAATAGCCTTATTTTTGGGTTAAATGAAGCTCTCTTACATTTTATCTATAAATCGGAATATTTATTTCACACGAAAAATTAATTTAAAATATAGAGAAATAAGGGAAGTAAGAAATAGTACTTATTACAAATATTTTATAAACTAGTTTCTGTACATTATTTATAAAGTAAACTTTCCTTCCCGATGGATATTCTTTTTAAAGTAAAGGTAGAAATACATTTTCGCGTTTTAAAAAAATATTTCTTTTGATGGTCTTTCTAATGTATCCATAAGGGGCGTTATTTTCCGTTTGTATTTTCTTTTAACTGTGTTTGTCCGCTGAAATATGTGCAGTAATAGACAGAAATATTTCAAGACTGATTTCAAAAGTGCTATGTTAACCGGTAAGTAACTAACACTTTTTAGTTTATCTTGTCCATTGCACTTTGTCTCTGGGATACTTATGTTTCAGTCGAGTAGCGACAGATGCGAGACTAAAGATGAGGTAGAACGATTTCTCGTCTTCCGCCCATGTACCCAGCATTGACTTACCCAAAACCAATAAACTGTCAAAGTCACATGGTCAGCATCGATGAACGTGTTTGTTCATATCTTAGTTTTCAAAAGACAAGTCATTTTATATGAATAAAAATACTTTTACCAATCTAAATTAAATCAAATTGTATTAAAAATCGGTTAGAGGAAGTAAACAAACTTCTCAAAGCACTTGTTTACTGAACCGTGTTAGAACCTCAAATCCTATCCACGTTGCTTATGATAGTATTGGCAGAAAACCAGTTCAGTGTTGAGGCATTGAGACCGATGCTGCGCAGGTAGCGTGATCACTCTACCCCATATTCACTCTACTGTTTTAAATTTGTTCCCCTGGAAGATAGAAGACTAAGTTCAATCCACAGTATACTTGTGAATCACACAGCTACGACTGGCTGTGTGATAGAAGCTGACAGAGCTGAAGTTGGGAGTTGGGAGTTCGCCCCACTGCGCATTTCCGCAACAAGTAGGTGCCAGGGATCGTATCTTAGCGATCAGTGCAACCAGCCATATTTAAGAAAACCAGAATCATTAACCCACAGTTAAGTGTCGATCGTTACTAGTAAACATAAACCCAAAATTATTTTGTCACAAGCGTCCAGCTCAAATAGCAGCACGGAATTGTCTATTCCGCTCAGCTCACTTCACAGCTGTGAACAGAATAATCATAAAACACCATTCACAATTACACCGCATATTTAAATTTTGCCAGGAGGACACTGGAAAGTGTGTCTGATACTTACTGTAATGATGATCTCATATATGTCGTGATTTCATTGCTGAAGTGTGTATTATAGGTTTCAAAAATATTAATGTAAGTTTTGTGTTTGCTGGATAAAAATTACAATTTTTGATACAGGCTGTTCACAGCAAAATGATCACTTTTGAAGCCTTAGTTACTTTTTCCTTTCAGCTATATTTTACCCTTTGGCCATCTTTTTAAATGAATATTGTCATGTAAGTAATAAACACAGTGTATATTCCACTGCACTCGGAAGTTAACGTCTAAGGCTAAAATATTATTTGTATTGATTATTATCCCAAATGAGAGGGCTTTCAAAAGTGCTCACTTTACCCAGAATAGCCTATAGACATGATACATACCAAAGGAAGTATGCTAGCCGCAAGGTGTATTCCATAGGTAAGTACCGTTAACCAATGCAGAAATATAAGGAAATATCGCTGCACAACGCCAACTCTTTCAGCCGCTGGAAAACAGCTGTTGTGCGCTATATCTCAGCTGCTGGCTATTCTGCCGAACCTTTGAGCAACACCTCGCCATTTCTTTAAGGGTGCAGAAGTATTTTTTTTCTACCGCCACCCTCTCTAATGGAGTGTCCTCGTAAAGAAGACGCAGGATGCAAATGGGCTGCACTCGGTGGTTCTGAAATTTTACAGCAGCGCTCGCGTACATCACAGGAGTGTCTACTCTCCGTATTCCATGAAAAAGGCTACTGACGTGTTAAACATGTATATACTACCATACTGCAAGTTTTTCCAATGATCTTCCTTAAAGACCATCCAAGAGTGGCTTGCAGAGGAAAGTTTCCTAGGCCACCTTTCTTTTGGTAAAAGTGGGAAACGTCCCCGGGTAAAATTACTGTTAACGCATGTTTGTACTTTCTATTTAACGCTTGCGTTACGGCCGATGCGTTGTAGCCCGCAGTTTACGCCTATCGTTAAAAGGAGAACATCCAAAAAAGAGAATTTATTAAAGATGTGTCCAAATTTTTGGCCCTTGTAACCCTGCCCTTTTTAAAAATTTGGTTCTGTTACACATGGATTATACTTGTACAGCTGTTCACTACGCGATCGCATGTTCTTCGTGCCTGAAGAGGAACCTAAAAAAAAATTTTGCCGTGTTAAATTCAAATGTTACATGTGTTCCTCACTACTTACGAAATGTCTATGAAAACATGTTTTAGAGTTGCAGTTTCCCATGTCTAGGAAGTTGAATAAGAGAATGGCTTTAGTGATCAGCACAGTACACGACAGAAAACAGTGTCCATTAAGAAAAGTTCCTTACTTGTGGAAGGTATCGTTTTCTGCATATACTACATTCTGCAGTCTCATAAACAGCTGTTGCTAGTAAAATAAAACACAAACTATTTTTTATCGGTCCTTATATATGACACAGAGTTAGATCGACAGTAGTACAGTCCCAGGGTAAAAAAGTGTTCTCTGCAACGCCTAAAACGATGTATTTATTTTTGACTGAAAACGTTAAGCAATGTTTGTATTTCATTATTTCGTATAATCATCCATGCTACCATGGTGAGTAAAAATGCTTCTCACTTAATTCACGGCTACTATCCATGCGATTCAATTCCATATGTTTACTAGTTAATAATTTTTAACTAAACTGAGTTGCCAAAAAGGTTATTTTGTTTGATGCCAATCGCTTTCTCTTAGACGAGTGATTTTTTCCTTCGAGATTCTCTGGATTTCAGAGAATTAGAGGGGGGTGGGGCTTAATTACTACGTCTCAAAGCACTAATGGGGGTGAAGTGAGGTGGAGTTGGAACAGCGATGTAATGTAAAGGCGGGGGAAACGGGAGTACCCTGGGGGACCAACCGGCTTAAGTCAACGTCCGCCACGTTTCCCGACTGTGAAAGTCTGGAATCGAACCCGGGTCACCTTGGTGAGAATCTGATACTCTGGACACGCGACCCCCGCAGCCACTTGCGAATCGCAGCTGGGAGCAGATGGATTTCCGATGTTTGAGATGCGGTGCGACGATGCTGCGCGCAGATCTGTGACGAGGCTGTTGTCTGGCTGGAGCCAGGGTCCGCAACTCTGCTATCGGTTTCTCATCACACTGCATTCGCAGTCTCTAAAGCCATCAAGGCCGCGTCTGCGAGCCAGCCACACTGTACAGGTCGTAAACGAATACAAAGCGTGAAACACTGCAAACATACAAATCGAATTACAAAAAATAAAGCTGGTGCCAGATGACGATACGTGCGGTCCAAGATTTCAAAAGGCGGATAGAAAAGCGTGCAGCAGGCACTTGTCAAAAGCACGCTCCAGAGAACCCCAACTGTAGTCCTACCTTCACCGCCTACAGATGCAATAATCCTGTTTCTATATAATCTATTTTCCTTTATACATTTGCCCATGTGCCACCTCAGTAACGTAGTTTCTAGCGGTGTTGCAGATTCCAGGCGCCTTTGAGTTTTCCGAGGAGATGGTAGGTCTGGCTCATCTCATTCTGCAGAAAGCAATGTGAAACCGCTGCAGTATCGTTCAGTCTCGAAAGCCTTGGACGCGCTGCTTCAATCACCCATGCTTGGCAACAGCGGTTCGACTCATCCATCCATCCATCCACAAAGGCTCATGAGACAGGAAGCTTCCTGTTGGCTGTGTGCATATACTAAGTATAAACTTCTGTATTGCCATAAAGAAACTTAAATATCGGCTTTTAAATACAATATATTCAACGTTTAAAGTCTTCAAGCAGATTTCAGCCATCCATAATGTCGGCCTTATAAAATAACTTATCTCTGGAACCATCTAACACAATCAATTTTACGCGCAAGCTGTAACCACTGCTCGTTTGCGTCTTTTCGAAGATTACACCCCAAATTAACTTAAAGACTTTCTATGTATTACAGGTACAAATATTTTTGGTCAATTCCAGCCAGATTTAGAGTACTGAAAGGCATAGACTACAAACATTTATACTGAGACTTCATTCAAGTATTATAATAAATTCACTTCTTCCAAGATATAGCTTGGTATAGCATGGAACAATTTGTACTGCACGGGCCAAAATTTGATGGCCTTGGTACATCTAACAGTATAAAGTTTTGAAGTGGCATTTTTTCTTCTGCCATTTTGGGTAATACCTTTACCCAAAAAAAAAATGCATGCTCGTTTGTCTTACAAAATAAGACACAGATTTTGTACAAAAATTTTGCTTATTTACGAGATCAATAGGTGCGGATAATCTTCAAAATGGTAGTGTACTCTTTTTTTATTTTATTATAAAGCAATATCTCTGGACATAATAAAATATCAAGATACTGTAGTCAGAAAAACTAATACTTATTCTATTTTGAAGTTGAAGTTTTTTTTTTTGCCGCCACGTCGAGAAACAAGCTAGCCTACGTAATAAAACTTTTTACTAAGTATCTCAAGAATGGTTTAAGTTCCTACTTGGTACCGAAATCATGCATACAGAATATAAATAACTATGAAATCGAATTTTTTTTAAATTATTTTGTTCTCTTGGTGTTATTTTTCACTATAAAAATGAGTACCGGACTTGTGACATGTGCAGTGCCGTGAACGTAGCGTATTTTAGTTGGTAAAATATCTGGCAGCCGACACAGGGAGAAAATACGTATGTATTAATGAGAGCCATAAAAATTGTATACTAATAGTACTCAGAGTTTTTATTTAAACAGTTACGAACATGCAGGAATCAGAATAAAAGTAGGTATAAATAATTAAAACATTCTTATAAGAATATCTTTATAAATGTTTCATTTATTTTCTAAACAAAATATCATGTTTTACTGGAAAGTGTCGGATGATTCAGATCAAGCTATAGCTGATTCTGAAAACACCCGTTTAGTCATTTTTATACTCAAAAAAATATCGTTGGTGTTGAAATGAAAACTTAAAACTAGTATTTGGAAACAAAACTACTCTTAAATGCTCTGTGTTAAGGCAACACTGCTATATATCCAACAGTTTTCGAATCGCGTGGTTTATACAGAAACCCCAGAAAGGCAGTCCATGCTTTTCATTTTAAAATTAAGAGTATTATTTAACTTTACATATCATAACAACTCCAAAATAATTCCACTTTTAGTAGATAGGAAGTCGCGCCCGAGGAACAGTTACTTTGAGTACATTATTTAAGATCGATCAAATATAAAACTAACAACTAATGCTAAAGCGTACATTTTCTTAAGTTTTCCACATGAAGTGCTGCTATAAAATACACACGTATATAAAATACACACGTATACACATATACATATATATATTTATTGGGCGTACTGTGCCATTTACAGATTGGAATTTAGCGTGCCTCAAGTAAAAAAATAGTCGGGAACCACTGGTATAACCGCATGTATCCACGCTAGAGTAGTGCATCAATGTAGCCTACTAAAGGTTTATTTTTGCCCGAGCCATGTTTCATTAATTTTCGACTTCTCTTTATGGGTGCAGCGGTTATTATGTTAATGAGTGTACTTTTACGTGTGACCAGATACCCAAGCATAGATATATACTGTAGTCCCATATTTACGTCAGCTGCCGCCATTTTGTCCAAAAGCTGCTGCATTTGTAAGAGGTCGTTTTTATCTTCTTGTTTAGTTACATATCACAGCATAACTCTAAATGACACACCCTTCTGCCTACATACAGCTCACCGCAGGAATCCTGGATATTAAGGACCGGAGTTGCTCAGAGCAAACGAGAGAGAAAGAATTATACAATTACGCGAGAAAATGGCGGACATGGCAAGAAGACTGCTTGCTGGCTCATTCTGGCAGATACTTCAATTTCTTGATTTTTCTATTTTGAATTCCAGAAACCCGTAAACATCAATTAACGTGTTCAACGTTAGGTTTACTGCCACATCCTTTTCCTGGGTGCATGGCGGGGTTGCTGAGTGCAAGCTCGTCAGCGTTCGGCACTCGGCAGTTTCCGCCGACCGGATATGCGACCTCGCCTGAGTCTGAACCGTATAATTTCCTCTTCCATTAGCTCTCCGTCCTTCCTCGCCCCTTCTCAATAATGAAACTTGCTACTTGCTCGCGAGTGACTGAGCATATCACGCTCCAGACATAACTACCATACCTCTCTGCTAGTGACATGAGGGCGTATGTTGGATGGGTGCATAATCACTTATGCTTGTACTAAAGGATATTGCTTCCATGCACGCTCCTCATTTCATAAAGTAGTTACAGAGGAAATTGAATTTGTTCTCAAGCGTTGTTTTCTTATATTCGCCTCAATTCCACGGGTTTTTTTTTTTTTTTTTTATATAACAAAACTTCAAATTAAGTTACTTACTTCCGACAAAATCGAATTTGCGAAACAGCTTTATATTTTAAAATCTTAGAATCATTGTGCCTACTACGCCTATGGTATCCGAACCAGCCATCGAGATGAACATCCACAAACAGCCAAAGCACCAGCACAAATAAGCACAAATAGGGGGTACAGATACTGCGGAAATTATACAGCATGTCCGAAAAGCCTTTCCCTGATTACAAACTTTATTTATATACTCTATATATAAGGTAGAGACGTGGAACTGCTGCCGAAATGTTGGTAAACTAATCAAGTTTTTTATTGCAGGTTTCAGTAATGTGGCTGTAGTGTAGCAGTTGCAGTGTCCAGGAAACCGGACATGTTCGCAAATCAGCAAAAAGTTAATTGTGTCCTCTGGTACCTCGAGACCAGGTCACCAGTAACAGTGCAGAGGAACTTTCAGACAACGTATGAAAAGATGCCGCCCGATGTCAAAGGTATTAACTCGTGGTATGACAAGTTCCAGAACACAGGATCTGTAGCTGACCTACTGAGAACTGGCCGACCATCAACCTCAGCTGAAAGGGTGGAAGCAGTGAGACAGTCATTTGTGGGAAGTCCAAAGAAATCAGTGTGTAGAGCCTCACGATACAAAAATTTCTCTTCATGATATCTTGCAAAGGCGTTTATTGTTTCGTGCATACAAAGTGCAAATTGTTTAGGTTTTATTGCCAATGACGCCACGCGTCGGTATAACTTTGCAGTCGAAATTTTATCACGTATTGAGGGCGATAATGGCTATCTTCAGGGTGTTGCTTTTTCTGACGAGGCGACCTTTTTCGTCAGTGGCGTAGTGAATCGGCATAACGTGTGTATTTATCGGAGTGTACCAGATGCAGCCCAAAGGTGAGTGTTTGGTGCGTGACAAAATTATCTGACCATTCTTTTTCCCAGTGCAACTGGACATGTTGCAATTGTTTGCTATTCCTCAGCTGCTTGAGTATCATCCAGGTGTCGTTTAAAAGAACGATGCACCGCCCCATTGGGGTTTCGAGGTTCGTGCTTATCTTGATACAACTTTTCCTGGACAATGGATTTGTCGTGATGGCCCGACAGCTTGGCCTCCACGCTCTCCTGACATAACTCCATTAGATTTTTCTATGGGGTTATGTCAAGGATAATGTCTACAGAACTCCTGTATCATATCTTGCAACTCCATAACAACGGATATCCACAGTTATTGAATCGATTCCTCCTGTAATTTTGGCTAATGTATCGACAGAAATTGAATATCGACTGTATATGCTACGTGCTACCAAGGGTGCTCACATGGAGACTTACTGATGTGTTGTCCTGTTGCAACAAAATACTACATTAGTTTGCTAACATTTTGGAACCGGTTTTTCATCGCTATCTTACACGTAGATGATATAAATAAAGTTTTTAATTAGGGAAGATTTTCGGACGTCCTGTAGACTTCAAATTACGAATGATCCCGGAGCGGTCGAGTTTTATCCACTGTAACGCGGACATGTGTTTGGCAAAGAACACATGCGTTTGGCAAAGAACACATGCGTTTGGCAANATTAGTTTGCTAACATTTTGGAACCGGTTTTTCATCGCTATCTTACACGTAGATGATATAAATAAAGTTTTTAATTAGGGAAGATTTTCGGACGTCGTGTAGACTTCAAATTACGAATGATCCCGGAGCGGTCAAGTTTTATCCACTGTAACGCGGACATGTGTTTGGCAAAGAACACATGCGTTTGGCAAAGAACACATGCGTTTGGCAAAGAACACATGCGTTTGGCAAAGAACACCTACGGGCGAGACTTATTTATATTAGTTACCCTATCTCGGTTCACTAATTAATTCCTTAAGGGTTCCGCCTACCTTCAGCTGTTTTCCGCTTTGAGGCCCATAAGCGCGGAGCGATAAGGGCGACTCTGCCACGCGCATCAAGTGCACCATCGACGCTAAACGTAAGGCTCTGAACTGGCGTGCAGTGTTCTCGTCATGCTGCGTGTACCTATGGGACTTTTAAGCCATGGCCCTATCATTTTATTGATGGAAAGTCGGTAGTGAGGTTCAATGCAGGTTCCTATCGTAGTCTGACTCGTGTTCTGGTAGTATGTTTTAAGATAAAGTAGTCTGAAAAAGCAATTTTTAACGATGTTGAAGGACTTCAAAATAATATTTACAACATGCGTGGTGACTAAGATACCATTCCTTTCTCGTCTGGGGTATGATGTCTTTTCGTAGGACATGTTGAATAGTTTCGTCAAAAAACCCGGATTTCAAACACGCTGCAATGCAGTTCAAGTGATAGGTAGGCGGGGCCCTTAAGGAAACCTGTGCAGGTGATGCTACGCCACGTTAACGCCGTCTATCACGAAAGCTGTCTTGGTTCCATATTTCATTCAATAGGACCCGTTCTATTCAGTGGTTAAATATCTTAATTTGCAAATGCATAGTACGCGCTAAGAGGGCTGCCATTATTGGTTCGAAAAGAAAGTAAAATATTTTTGGTTGACTTGTCTAGTTAAACATACATGGCTGACTGCCACATTTCATACTATAATTGTGCTGATAAACATGATTTGTCTTCCTGGTGCTGTGTCCATTGTTGACTTTTTGACCTTAGAGTATTTTCACAAGATATTTTTCTTGCAGTATGACAATGTTTAAAAAAATACGTTTCGCTCTAGTCTCTTTGCAAAAAAAAACCTAAGGTTAACAGCAAGGGTGTACGCTGAATGCTTATTCGGGGGGGAGGGGGGATGATATTTAGTAAGAGCATTGATACAAGTGGTTTACTCAGAAATCTTCGTATAAAACTGAATATTAAAGGTGGCTGACAAAAAACTGAAAGTTAAAAATGTATTACAACACTTTCATTTCAGGAATTAGGAATAGGGGGGGGGGGAACCGCTATTTTCCTCGTCCCCCGCTCTTTATGGAAGCGCCCGTGGTAAAAGTGATTCTGTATGCACGCGATCGTTCCTCCACATAATTCCGTGATTAAAATTCTATTCCAGCAAAAATATGTAATTAGGCACTGGACTGTGTAAAGAATTTGGAACTCTAATAATTAGGCTTTAGCATGTGGGCCGGCTCAGCAATGTAGGCTGGGACGTCAGCCCATGGTGCAAGATGTTTCGGGTTTGATTCCGGATACGGCATGGTAACTGTGCCATTTGCAAATGAAATTATAGGCCAGTTTGCTGTACCTCAAGCCACCCCCTGGTTAGACCGTATACCAGCAAGTCAGATTAGAGGTGGACTCTAAGACTGTTCGCTGTTCGTGTCAGTTTTACCAATCTTCTGTTTCATTTCCGTCTCTTAATGTTCCCGCTCTTGACTAAATATAATGAAGGAGCAGTTCAACCAAATATTAAGTTGATTTTAAAAGAAAGGGAAAAGTGAAATAAGAAGCGTGGTGGTTGTCCGATGTAAATCCAAGGCACCGCTCGTGAGATATGGCCAGATACAGCGGTGACAGTAGCGTGTGACGTCCAACTGTTATTTGTTTATTCGTCTTTCTTGCCATTACCGGTTCCGTGCGTCGTGCTACGTAAAGCGGCCGATCTACGTTGTTTGTCGGAAATGGTTTAGTGTCGTGTGTACGGATGTAATTAAAAAAAGCGATTAACTGTAAATTTACGTGTATTTCTTTTCATGCATTTCCTAACAGAGATAAATCGCCGAAGCGATTCAAGCAATGCGAATTAAAAATAAGTCGTAATGATTTTAAACCAACGAATAATAGTAAGGTGTGCTCTAAAAATTTCAAAAGAGAAGATTTCGATGAATCTTACCTCTTTAAATGTGAATTTATGCCTGGCGAAAAAACACAAACGTGCTTTACAGAAGTGTGCTATACCATCTTTATTTTTAAAATGCCAGTCAAGAGAATGGGAAGTAAATGCATCAAGAGCAGGCCCTTCAAACTAAAGAAAGCCGACGTATGAGAGGAAGAAAGTAGTAAGTGAAGCAGTACAAAATCATCACGAGTCTGATATTCTGGGACATGTTGTAAAAGACGGTAGTATAGGGGAGAATGTTGATGAAAATTCGAGAAGTATCCAGTGCGAGTTAGGTAACGCAGTCCTAAGACTGAAATATTGTGACATGGATTTATAAGATGGAGAAAATATCAATACTGATACATGTTTTACTTTACCGGACGAATGTGCACGCTCATGCAGAAAAAAATTATACTGAATGTGAGGATGAGGATGAATATTCTCGAACCAATTTTGCTAATGTGGTTTTTTGTATTTTGGTCGGCTTTACAATTGTTATTTAAGCGTTGCACCGTACGTAACCATCCGGTAACCAAACTCACTAAAAAAAAAATTGGAGCCACTCTTACAGTTACTATGTGGTGTCACAAAGGACACACATGCATTTCGAGTTCTCAAGAACGAAATAATAGCCGCCTACTTGGTAATATAGCAATTACTTCAGCTCTATATTTATGTGGTATTTGCTATGCAACTTTTAACGCGTTTTCAGAAGCGCTAGGTTTACTATTTGTGGGGAAAAAACTCATAATATAAGTAAGTACGACGTTTTGTTCAGCCAGCCATACGTTACACGTCTTATGAGTTACGCAAAACCCTTTTTGAAAGCCTGTCGGGTGAAAACCTAAGAATGGAGGGAGACAGACAGTATAACTCTCCAGGCTTCAGCACTAAATATGTCACCTACAGCATTATAGACCTTTCAAGTAATAAAATCATATATTTTACCGTGCTGCAGAGAGGAATGGCAAATGGCGATTTATAAATATTAGCTTGTGAAGTCGTTCTAAAAAAATTGTGCGAACAATTGAAAATCAGTGTATTCCTTAGCGACAGGCACAAAGGGATACGGAAACTCGTAAGAACCGAGTATCGTAATGTAATGCATCAGTTTGACTTGCGGCATTTAACTAAAAGCTTAGCAAAAAAAAATTAAAACGTTATATAAGGGCTGTAAGAATCTGCTAGAGTGGAAAGATAGTATAATCAACCACCTTTGGCGGTCTGCAAAAACATGTAAACGCTGAAGAACTTGTGGAAATATTTACGTCGGTTATTCTTCATATCTCTAACCAACACACCTGGAGAGTTAAAACTTCACTCGGTGTGAGCATCCTCCTTATGACAAACAATGTAACTGGATAAGTAAAATATCTGAAGACTACAAGATTTTGAAGAAAAAAAAATCGTTACTGACAAGCAATTTATTTCTGACCTTATGCATACGAATTTGTTTTTACATACTAGGATACTATAAGCTTTCCATAAGGAGAGCTTAAAGTATTTGCCAAAGAGAATACATTTCAGTTATGCTGGTATGGTAACGCGGGCATTATTGATCACAAATGTAACTAGGGCTTTAATTTGCAGTACTCTAAAGCCACAAATAAATGGGTTTCAAAGAAAGAGTAAAACAAAAAATCTCACTCGTGGAGACTTTCGCTTCAAGAGCGTATTTTTGAAACCGCACGTGGCTATCCATTGCCTGATTTTGAGGACGAATTTGAGCGAGAGGTGCCAAGAAATATTGTACCAGTTCCAGGGCCATCACAAGTTTTTACCGATGATGACGAGCTATAAATATCCAGCACTGTTAAACGCGGGAGAGGAGAGGTTTGGGGTATGACACACTGCCAAGGCCACAGTGTCACTAACAGTCTGGAAGGAAGGGCTCGTGTGTCCTACGTGGATGTGTTAAGAGTGTTTTGTAAATATATTTTTTTATAAACGTTATTTTAAGTACTGTAGTGCTATAATTTTTGTGTTACATTTTAATGAGTGTCAAAGGTTACCAATTTTAACCCCCTGCTCGTAATGACGATGCTGAAAACGACGACGACGACTACGAAAGGTATAACGACGACGTCGTTGATGTCAGCGAGCGAAAGACTGCGCGATTCGTATTGGTGTAAGTTCCAACACTGTTGTGTTATGCCTTCAGAAACGGCGTGCATCTACTGTAGGGAAAGACGTAATGTAAAACTTATGAAAGGAACCAAATAGTGTGTAACATTACATGTATCTTTCGAAAATTTACTACTAAATCAAGAAGTGTTGCAAATCCTTCGTCATTCGTTGGCAAGGAAAAAGATTGCTCTAACCAAAGACGTGCCTAGTTCAAAGACATAGCGATATGTTTGTTACAGACAGTTTACACGTTGGGTAAATGCTTGGACAGCTATTGGACAAGGAAATTGGGTAGTAATACCGTCCTGCGTAGTTCGCAAGATTCTAAATCGCTTCCCGGAACCTGATGGCAACTATGTAGGTTTCAAGGCGCAACCAGATGCTAATACTCCGAATTGGCCAGCTTGACGAGTAGAATTATTTAACAGGTAGGTACAATTAACTTTTTATGTTTGTTCACGGGAAGCAACATATCCTGTATTTCGCTGGGCAGTTACATAACATGAAATCCTTCTTTCTTGTGTTGTTTTGTAGTGCGTTTCTTGTTATTATTCAAGGCTGTGATTTTTGTCATAACTAAATATATGATATATCATAATACAAAACATGTTTATATTTAACGTAAATCGCACAGCTAGGAATACACTGCAGTAATAATACTGCCACACCGCACGGCGCGAACGGGCCGTGTGGCTATTATGACGTCTCTAGCTTTTCTATCCACTTCTGTATATTTGTCACAGGTAATCCGATCGCCTCGTCACAAAAACTAATCTTCTTCTAATTTTTTACGCTGTTTAATTAAACATAAAATAAAAAATCTATGTTTTGGAGAACTGCTCCTTTAAGTCAGGAACAAAATATCCGTGCTAAGTTACACAAATAACAATCTCTCTTTGCCTTGAATTACCATCGTTTTTATACACGACTGTCTCACCATATCAAGTTTTTTAAAGCCGTATTGGGTTTTCGTTGAATATCCCAAGGGAGTTTAAAAACGAATTGCTAAAATATAGACGGAAGGATGACTGGTGAAACATGACAGACTGAAAGCGTTTGTCCATGTCGCATTCGTGAGTTCTGGGTTCACTTCTTGCCAGATCTACTGCGGCAGGTTTTCTCAGAGTAGTTTTCTCATCCTCATTTCACTTCATTAACTTAAGTTGTATGAACACGCAAAAAATAAGGATAGGAGTGTACAAGTTGTAACTCTTTCCTGTATAACCCTTTCTGTTTTGACACTCACTGCGCAATTAACGGCAATCATCATTTTACGAAGGCAACACTAAAGACAAATATGCTGGCCACGTGATAAATGTTTTATATATTGTAAGTGTATCAATGGACGTGGACAAAACAGACACATTTTGTAAGATAGTCAGAGTTACAGAAGAAATGTATGTGCTTGTAAGTTTTATACCACTTATGTTTCACTTTTCAAGGCCTTGCGGCTAAACCTGGTGAAGGTATCATAAAATTTTATTTATTCGGCTCGTTCATAACTCGCGGAATATAATATGTACCTATTTTGACATTACTGAAGTCAGTGAGATTATTTGCTGATAAGATTTTTTCTGGAGACTGTGTGAATTTATGCATGGTCTTGCTTGCATGACGTCAGAGCTAAAATAATTCACGATAGCCAAGTGTGAAAACACGCGTGCCGACTCCGAGAAGCCACATGTCAGAGCACTGTAGTCGTATGTGTATGTGCAACAAGTAACGGTACATGTGCGCTCTAGCTTGAGCGTATCAGCAGCGCGCACGGCCCACTGCTGACGGCGTTAGGAGCAGAGTACACGATAAGCACGTATCACACGACTGTCTGTGGTAGTGGACGCGTTGTCTGCGTGCCTGGCCGTGCTGTGTTGGTCTCGTAGTGTCATAGCCACGTAGATATCACAAGTAATTGCCAATTAAGCGGCGTGCGAGCTCGCAGCGCTGCTCCGCGGCCATTATCATTTCCCCGCGACGAATCTCGAAGCACGCTGCACGCAATCCAATTGGGGAATTTATCCGTGGATACTAAATGCCTACGAACTCTATCGCCAGTTAAAGCATGCCCTTGGGTAAATATTCTTCCACGCCGACAGCGAAACCTACACGCATTACTTCACAGAAAAAAAATTCCTATCAGGAATACGGTCATGAGAACTGTTAAAAATGTCTGTGTCGTGTAAACTGAGCACCAACCGGATGGCGTAGACCTGATTTCTGGCTTAAGATCAAATGTTATAATCCTGACCTATCGTCAAGGTTATGCATAATAAAGAGTTGAAAGAGTTCACGGTTTAATCAATACAAACCATACACTTTACCTCGGAAATGCGATAGAAGATAATTTTTTCAAAATAATTTTTGTTAAAAAAATCAGGGATTGTTTTAGTCTAACTTTAAGTAGAGCCAGCTACACTGTCCGTTCGAGAATCGCCGCTATCGAAAACCTGAAGAAAGCATCAGATACAATGAGATAGCTAATGGAACTGGTGAAGCGATGGAGCAAAACCGAGAAAAGAAACAGGAACTATCTTATAATCCGTCCCTGACTGCTAATAGGCCTAGCATCTAAACAAATTGGTCGGGTATGACAGATATGACGTTAGCACCTGACGTGTTCTCATGATATCAGGTTTATCGGTATGGTTTCTTCGATTTTAATGAGGCAAACGTGCCCTTCCACAAAAACATATAAGAAACCAAAAATTAAAAAAGTATTGCCAAGTCTCCAACTTTACACTCTAGTTGAGACTGAAACCTACGACACCCCCCTCCCGTAAGCAAGTAAACTTTTTGCATCTTAAATACTAGAATTCGCTTCAGTTTTGAATAAATCTAGGTAATCTTTTAATTGTAATTATTGTACTAAATTGTTTTATTCTCGCTTTAAATAACTTTGCGCTTCATTCTGAGGAAGCAAACTCGAAAATTAACCATTGAATATAAAAGTTAATATTATAAAAATGAGCACAGACAATGAAAAATTTGTCCACGTTTCAGCAGATATCTTCATGGCCTGATAAAATGTATACAGACCCTATAATTGTGTGTTACAACGCAGAAAAAAGTTGGACGGCAAACAATTCACTTCCACGTATGTCATAAACGCAAGACTCGGAACCAATAATGAACTCTCGGCGCTCTGGTAGTTTCACTCCGTGTGGCCGGGTCAAATAGGAGAATGAGCTCTGTATGTGGCAGCAGCCAATGAACATGTGACCTCTGCTTGAGTGTGTAGAGGACTGTGGAGTCTCGCTTGGTGCTGTTTTATAACTCGATATGGTGCAGTCTCTAAAATGTAGTTGTACAATTACCTGAATATTCTCATGGTACCGTTGTGCGGAATAATACAAGTAACTGCACAAGATATCAACCCCTATTGTTCTAAGCAAACCAAACATCTAAATTGCTTTGATGTGCCCGGGTGGGAGTGTGCTAATTGAGTCTCTTGGGAAACTGAGAAATAGCTTGTGTAGTCATTTATCTTGGCGCATTACGGCGGCGTCACTAACTAATGTATTTGTTTATACACGAACAAAGTTCAGCTCAGAGACCGGTTTACAATTTTTCGTGTTGGACATAGTAGTTACATCGATATGATAAAAGATAATAATGAGGTGCTAACAGTTCTTACACATTATGCAGATAAAAATGATGCCAGTCATTATCTACTTGTCGGCAGCGATGACGGAGTTACACTGTGTCGAACCGGTTATGGCTTCACTCATTCTGTGAAATTGTCACATGTATTTTTGTGGACTTGTATTTTTGTTAATGTTGGCACCGTGTGAGTTGCCCGAGGGCAGGTGCGTCACGCTACTTGCAATCGGGACACGGAGGCCGTCGGCAGCGTATTCCTGGCCGTGGGTTGCGGAACGCCGGCAGTAGCGCTAACTGACGGCTGGTGTTTTGACGTGAACGTGCCTTTAAAATCAGACCTACACACGGGGTACCAGGACGGAAACGGTGATATAACTTTTACAGGGTGATCCGTGCCGGCACTATAACATCTGATGACTAATAACTCTATCGAAATAAATGTCTCGTACGTTTGGGTATACGACTACGATGCGATCATTACCATGAGTTGTTGCCGCGCTTACGTGAGGCTTCGGTGGGAACCCGCGGCGTTATATCTCGCGCATCCGATGTGATAGCGTAATAATTTTGATGCTAAAGTCGATTTAGGCTACAAAAGATAATGATTCATTTCGTTCTCATATCTCATACCGTTGTTAGTAAACATTAGCTGGCTGCTCGACGTTTCTGTTATCGTTTATGAACACGCATCAATAAGGACATGAGTGTACGAGTGGTAACTAAACGAACTCTTCCCAAGTTGCCAATCACATAATAGTAGATAATTCTGTCGTGTCCATATATATANGCAACACATTGTTTATTTACAACGTCGCCGCTAAATGTCTTTTTACAACAATGTTTATAATAATTGCTCAAAATTACTACCACCGACAGTAATGCAAGCTTGGTAGCGTCGGTGGAGTGATTGGCGAACAGATTCAAATACGCCGGGTATTTCACGCACGCCACCATTGTCAGCCAATCACGCCATATGTAGAGGTCGCCAAGCATGCGTGACTGTTGGTGGATGCATTTCCAGCAACTGTTTTAACATTTTCTGTACGGAATCACTCGTTAAGTATGCTGCTAATGAACATTTTATGTTTCCGTTAATGTGTTATGTTTTTGTGTTTGTGCCTCAACGCGTCACTTCCGCCCATATATTCCTATACAATAATTGTTTGTTTTAGTGAGCTCTACCACCCCTCAATGTTTGTCCCATGATTTTAGAATCATCCTGTATATACACACGCGCAGACAGGAAAATAGGGTTTTCTTCTACGAAGTTTAAATGACCAAGTGTTAAATGAAAATGAACTAGTAACAACTTGTAGCTATACTGTAGCTGTGTGTTGCGCAATCCACCGCGCAGTTCCAGCAGTCTAGTCGAACAGAGCCGTGAGGCGCGCCCTAACGACCTGCTAACGACCTCAAGCCCCAGCAGCAAGGCCCTAGCTAGCTGTTCGCGGGCCTGATAACTTGGATAAACATCCGAATCCGTGCGCGGGCCCGCGTTACGCTGTCCTCGTGTTTTCCTTCCGCGCCGCTGTGTTTGCACACGTTAATAAGAACTTCCCGTTTGCAAGGAACAGCCTGCAGCTTCAACTTTCCTTTCGTGCGCCCTCCTTGCTCTGCTACCACCACTCACCTTTACTCTGCCCTCTTTTTTTTTTTTTTTTTTTTTTTTCCTTCTTCCTCGATATCTTTACCTTGCCGGTTGCTGCGATATCTTTTCTCTCACCTGCTTGGTATTGCGACCATCTTTTTATCACTGCTCGCATACTAAACATTCCTTTCTTACGGCTTACTCTCGTGTATTTCTTTGCAACTTTATTTCGTGTTCCCTTTTTTATCTACCTTCCACGTCAAGAACTCCTTACTCTCTCGGCGTTGTTCATTTTGTAGTGACGGTGCATATATTATCACAATCTCGGCAATCTACTTTTTTATTTAACTAGTTAATTAAGGTCGCTCTTACCAGGAGGGTTTTATGGCATTAACAGCGTTATATTAACAGGGATCGGTATTTCCACCGACGTTTCTAATATATTCCTTACCAATGCGCGTCCTTTTAAAAAACGGCGAATCACGTTAATGAGCTACCCTTGCCGTTGTTTTGGCCTTGTTAAATTTTTCTTTTTTACAGAGCTGAATAATTTTATTCACGCTGCTCCTAGCACGCACTGAATTCATACCTCGGCCTCTTCTCCAAATACAACCCTACGCATATGCACCAAATGTAAACCTTGCTTAACACTTCAGCTAACCTTCTTCGCCAAAGCCTTAGTCATACATTTAGAACTCCCGGAACGTTTTTAACTTGGTAGTATACATAGTTTGTGAAGGGAATGGGAGGGTAAATACCGGCAGCACTGCGTGTTTGGTAATTATAGATTATTAACAAACAAATGTTACATTTTATATTTTACTTTAATAATGAAACAATCGAAGTGAACAACAAATGTACAAAGTTAGCTTAACCTTGTACTTTGTAGGCAGACAGGCGTTGGAACAGTCAACAGTTGAGGAGGGGGAGGGGTTTGGAGACTGGAGGAGTGCGGTACAATGTTATCAACTGCCACAACATAGTAAGGTTTGATGTTCCATTGTATTAAAAATTGTGCCATGATGGTAGTTTATCATCCGAATGTTTTAATTTAGAAATCTTCCAGCCTGTCTGCCTGTCTAGAAAATGTGTCATTTCTAAACAAAACATGCACGATAGTAAAATATCATAAGCTGTATTTCGTTGAGGTTCCGTTTTCATAAGTTCACTAAAAAAAAGGCAGTTAGAATTATTGATTTGAAATACGTGATTCTTGGGCAACATTAAACCAAAATATTACAAGGCATTGCCGGAACGGCGTTCCTGCATGTTCCAGATCCACTACACCTCTATCCGTGGCAATGCATTGAATTATAAGCGGAGAATATTTAACACTTCTTCAATTCAAAATTTAAATTGTTTTAACAAAATTTTATGAACGCAGATGAATTTGGACACCATCGTGAGAATCAATGGATATTACTAGTTTCTTTAGGTTCAGTATTCTAATGAAATTTTTCTTACATATTAATTTTTTTAATACTAAAACAGTAAAGAAGGACCATACAAAATTAGTACGTAATACTAACCGTTAAAATGTCTTTTCTTTTTTTTTGGAAAATTTGTCGAATATCACGGAATAGCGAACCAAGCATAGCTTTTATAGAATTGAGTTCGTGTCGTATTTAGTATGGCAGACTAGTTCATTTCATTATGTTTCTGATTAAGCAGACACTTGTACACGGGCTAAGAGACTTATGTTGTAATAAGAACTCAGAAAATACCCATCTAAATTTCAGTGAGTTCGCATGTTAAGATTACAGGCGCTTTGAAAAACGTAATGTTTTGCACCATGCATCACACATTAAAAAATGCCTTTATCTCTGTTCCGGTGATGAGATAATCTGAATAAACTGAAGTATTGGTTGGTATAATCACTGTTTGCCCAAGTTTGCGCGTGAGAAATTGTTTAAGACAGCAGATGATGTAGTTTACCGTGTAGTTCTAAAGGCGCTTTTATATCCATAACACCCTTACAGAAAAGCACATAAAAAAAGTTTTTTGCAGTCGAGACGCTTTAAGAAAATACATGATTCATCGTGGAACTACGAATGCATATAAATACGAAATATTTTATTCTTAAGAAAACATGTCAGTGATAAATGACGTGAGGTAAACTTTAAAGTGAGACAATTCAGAAGCTGAAAATGTCTTAATTGAGAAATTAATACCATTTTTTTTACAGAAATTATAAAAAATAAATGTTCCCAAGGTCGATACTACGTGATATGCTGGAAATTGTTATAATGTGGACAGACTGTAGGGAGACTTCCTATTGGCTGTCGCGCATGCCATTCTCTTCTGCACTGCGAAAGGACGAAGCACAATGGGAACGTGGAGGCCCGTCTCAAGGTCGACGCGGCTGGATTGGGAACGACGTTAATTGTTCTCCCATTCGCTCTGAACAATGAATAGGACAATGAAGGGTATTCATACCGTGCACGACGTGAACAGCAGGGGCATAGAGAACGGAGGCGAAGCAGTATCGCTTGCAGCGCCATCTATCCGCTACATTGTCGTCTTGTTCTGTCGCCCACGTTCTAAGGATGTACCTGCGACGTTAGATATGGGTCAGCTCAAAGTACCTTATACGAAGGTAACGTCACTATAATACTCTCTTTAGGGGAAACAAATGCGCAGCTGATGAAAACTAACATCACTTTCATGTAGAAGAAATTGTATAATTGGAACTTTATGCATATTATAATAAAATGAAATAGTTAAATTCTATTCCGCTTGCAACATTTAATTTTAATTACAAACGTTCTATACGCCACAAAAGTATGATAACACTAAAATCTTCGCCTCCGGAAGAATTATATTAGACATGTTTAACAGTGTAATTTATATTAAAATACAATTTAATTACATTGATAGTATACCCTATTCTAAATTTATTTTTATGTCACTTGAGATTTATTTTGCGGTCTTTATTTACGCGTAGAAATCTTTATTCAAAAGAGATTACGAAAATAAGCTTTTATTTTATTTGCTTGCGTTGAAATAACAAATATGTAGAGTTCAGAGATTTAGGTGGCTCTTAACAATAAGGTCTTGAGAGCCGATGAGGGTGAAATGAGGGGAGAACAGAGCAGCGCTGGCATGCAAGGCCGAGAGAAACGGGAAATCCCTGAGAAAACCCGCTGAACAGTGGCATCGTCCGGCACGATTCCCACTTGCGAAAATCCCCGATTTAACCCGGTTCGCCTTTGTGGGAGGCGAGCACTCTAACCGCTCAGTCACCGCGGTCCCCAACAAATCTATCAATTAGGCAGGATATGCAATAGCCCTTAATAATTCCTTAATAATCAGAGCAACAAAATAATTTGGTGTATCACAATATTATACTTGCGTACTTCTCAATGAAGAATACAGTTATGATTTTATTATAAATCCCTTAAAAGTATATTATTATAGTAAATAATATTTTCTGTACTTTACGCTATGTAATGCTGAAAAATTAACTTTGTGACATTATGGAAATTCGCAATGTTCCCATTAATATTTAATTTCTTAAAGCAATTGTTTTGTTATGTTTGTATAAACGAACGTATTTGATTTTACATGAAAATACCTTGTTCTTTTGTACCACCGTAAAAATTTCGTTTTCGCACATTTTTTTTGTATTTTAATCAATTTAATTTGCTCATGTTTTATTGCTTAAATTTTAAAAACAGTTTTATATAAATCCCATACATTGCCAATTGCGGAATGCAAATGGTTAAATTGACGTCCCAAAAACGTCACCACAACACGTGTCATGGATGTTTCTTGTGGCCAGTACCCAGTGCTTAAAAGGGCTATAGAACAGGCTGGAAAGGAAATCCCAGGTCCATTTGAATACGGTTGTATACTCGGAATGCATACAGCCGGGTGCCCGGCTCGTCGTATAGCCATTCATCTTGGCCGTGCAGTCATCACTGTGACACTATGTGTGCTGGCGTGGATACACACAGAGCGTACGCCAAGTAAAGTAGTCCTGCCAGGTTCACTACGGATAGATAAGATCGTCGCCGCCGATATGCAGTAGCATAAGGCGGCACCACGTCCAGAGGAATCCTGCAGTTCGTGGACCCTGCACTGCATTTGCGAGTCTCATCAACCATTCGCTGTCGTTTGAATGAGGCTGGCCTACAAGCAAAGTGTCCACTGCGCCGTTTGCCTTTAACCCAACAGAGTAATGGCGATGCATTGTGTTCTCCGTCGATTCCCGCGTAGAGATACGTCGTTACAGCTGTTTTATGTATGGATTTTAAACTGAAACTGTCACACAATTATATCTGATATAAAGTAGCTGATACTTTCGGTATCAGATATAGAAATTCCCCAAGTATTTCGCTACTATTCGCCAATCTTCCGTGTAGCCTTGTCCGTGCATGTTGTCAGGTACTCGTTATCAAGGACACGTGTTATCAGGTACGTGTTTTGTGTTGGAATACTGTGTAGTACACTGAAGAGCCAAAAAAACTGGTACACCTGCCTAATATCGTGTAGGGCCCCCGCGAGCACGCAGAAGTGCCACAAGACGACGTGGCATGGACTCGGCTAATGTCTGAAGGTATGCAGGAGGCAATTCACACCATGAATCCTGCAGGGCAGTCCACAAATTCATAGGAGTGCGAGGCGGTGGAGATGTCTTCTGAACAGCACGTTGCAAGGCATCCCAGATATGCTCAATAATGTTCATGTCTGGTGATTTAGGTGGCTAATAGAGGTGTCTTAAGTCAGAAGAGTGTTCCTGGAGCCACTCGGTAGCAATTCTCGACGTGTGGGGTGTCGCATTGTCCTGCTGGAATTGTCCACGTTCGTCGGAATGCACAATGGACATGAATGGGTGCAGGTGATCGGACAGGATGCTTACGTATCTGTCATCTGTCAGAGTCGTATCTAAAAGTATAATGGGTCCCATTTCACGCCAATTGCACACGCCCCATACCATGACAGAGCCTAAACCAGCTTGAACAGTCCCCTGTTGACATGTAGGGTCCATGGATTCATGAGGATATCTCCATACTCGTACACGTCCATCCACCCGATACAATTGGAAAAGAGACTCGTCAGAACAGGCAACGTGTTTCCAGTCATCAACAGTCCAATGGCGGTGTTGGCGGGCCCAGGCGAGGCGTAAAGCTTTGTGTCTGCAGTCAATAACAGTACAACAGTGGGTCTTTGTCTCCGAAAGCCCATATCAATGATGGTCCGTTGAATAGTTCTCACGCTGGCACTTGTTGATGCCCGAGCATTGAAATCTGCGCCAATTAGAGAAAGGGTTGCGCGTCTGTCACGTTTAATAATTCTCGTCAGTCGTCGTTTGTCCCGTTCGTTCGCGATCTTTTTCCGGCCGCAGCGATGTCGAATATTTGATGTTTTACCGGATTCCCGATATTCACGGCACTCTCGTGAAATGGTCGTATGCGAAAATCCAAATTTGAATCGCTACCTCGGAGATGCTATATCCCATCTCTCGTGCGCCGACTATAACACCACGTTCAAACTCACTTAAATCTTGATAACCTGCCATTGTAGCAGCAGTAACCGATCTAGCGACTTTGCCAGACGCTTGTTGTTTTATATAGGCACTGCCGACCGCATCGCGTTACTCTGATTGGTTCAACGTCTCTGTTATTTGCATATGCACGCCTATACCAGTTTTTTTTCTCTCCAGTGTATATGCTAAGTTAAATAAACTATGGATGAGGACAAGATAAAAAAACATTTCTTCAACAATTTTTTACAGATAATAATAAACTTGTTATATACGAATAAATTGTTTAAAAAAAAAGAAGTTATTACTATAATCTTTTTCAAATTTTTGTATCAAAAACGCCTTACTATGCAATTGCCAAATCTAAACCAAGAAAATGAATTTTAACATAACCGCACATTTTAAATATAATTAAAATGTTATCAGTGTTATATGGAACAGCAGATGCAACACACTGGCCAATGTGAAACTGATACTAAACTTATATGATAGTACAGCAATGTTCTTGTTTACGGTACCTAATACAAATGGTTATCAGATTCGAAGTAGCAGATTGATTCTTTGAGACCCACCTTTAGTCCCACTTCAGGTTAAATGCAGATTATGTTCGCACCAGGGTTTGACAACGATCCTGCACTGATTCATGATCGCCATACGTCCCGGACACCAGGTGTTATGGTATGGGGTGCCATCAGTTATGACTCCCGGGGGGTTATTTTAAGTGTCTCCTTCCGACGAAGGAGACGCGGTTGTTTAGTGGTCAGACTACTCGCCTCCCGCCAAGGCGAACTGGTTTCGATTCCCTCCGGGGTCGATTCCGAATTTTCTACAGTGTAATATCGTAATTATATTGTTGAGAAGTTGTGAAGTTTTCAGGATTATCCTAACGTTTCTCAACCCTGCGTCTCTTTGAAGGGTTGTCGGTACCCGGCTTCTGGCCTTCTTTTGGTGCTTACATCAATGAAACTCTTGTTTCCTGGTACTAGAACTTCCTATGTTCCATTCCGATAACTATATGTTCCTATTTGGCTGAATTAACAACGATACTTTCAGGACTATATGCATCCCCATTTACCTCATTTGCTCAAACTAGATCTCTTTTTTATCTCGCACTTTGTCAATCACTTTCAGAATTAAGAAATATGATAGTGTGAATTGTGCTGTACTTTTACTATTTTAATATTAATTTTCAATGGGTATCGCCAAATAATAAAAATAATATAAAATTTTGTGTTTTTTCAAATTTTGTTAATTTCCTTGTGTACAATTCACCTCACAAAATCAGAAACTCTACAGTATGACATCAGGAATTAAATTTGCTTTTTTGTGGCCTGGCATTTCGCAAGCCAGCACGCAGACATAATAAAGGATATATTATACAAATTGTGTTTTAAAACAGTGAAAAATTTTGGCGTACATCTTTCGTTACGTAAAACGGTAAATGTGTAGTTGCAGGCAGCTCGGCGTATTCTTCCACAGCGGACGACGCAAAGCCTAGCAATGACACGGGGAGCGTATAAAATGTCGTCCGCCTAACCTGCCTTCCTGGACGTCAACGCAACCAAGCATACAAGCGCGCCTTTGATCTGTGAATAAACTGTTGACTTAAGTTCTCGACGTCAGCCTCAAACAAGCTGTCAGAGCCATTCGGAGGTGAGCTCGCACGGTCCCTTTGTCCTGGCTCTTCCAGTGCACGCGCTCTGCGAACTCTGCGACGGCACCAAGTTACACGCAGCTCGTGCATCCCAGTGTTGTGTCGTAACTCGGTCCATTCTGGTGTCATAACTTCCCCGCCAACGCCGTGGGTGAACGCGCTCTCAGCTAATTCCATTCAAAGTTTCGTTTCCGAGAAGTTAAAAACCTTCCATATCTCTCTTCGTGTCAGTCACTTCGCCTGCTCTGTGAAAAAGTTCAACCAATTACGTGTGGGCTACCCGTCATATTTCGGGTATTAATTTGACTATAAATTATATTCCGTTATGAAACATTGCGTTACTATTCGATCACAGAGTCTCAAATCCGAATCTCGGGTATTATATAAAGTTTTGTGATCGGTAGGTTCTGTGTTGTATGTTGTGTGTTGTGTGTTGTNTCACATGTTACAAAAAATATATTAAGGGGCTCGCATGCCTGGCGCTTCAACTGCGTTGCATAGTGTTTGAAATGCAGGTTTTCCCACAAAACTGTTAAAAGTGTGTCGAGTGTGTTGATGTGCGAAAATAACACACACGTCACTCGAGACCTGTCGAGTACTTTCATGACGTCACGCTCATTAGAAACATCATTTCAGAGCACTCCAACATAGCTAAAATGGCTATTTTTAAGTTCTGTATCTAAAAATAAACTCACCAGATACATACAAAAACATTCAAAGGCCAGGTTTCGAACCTTGCTACAGACTTTCCACCAATGAAATGATAGGGTCACCGCTGAAAGTCCCGCTGCACGCCAGTTCAGAGCCTTGCGCTTAGTGGCGATGGCACACTTGATGCGCGTAACAGTATAGTCCTTATCGCTCCCGCGTTTCTCGGCCTCAAAAGCGGAAGATCACTCCAGGTAGTCGCGCTCCTGTAAGTGGGAAGTCAGTGAGCTTTAACTAATATAATGTATACAGCCGACAGAGAGGGATGTATCGCCTTTCTTTGACGTACTCACCTCTCTTCTGAACACTCTACGTATATGCTGTGCAATTAATAGTTGCATATAAAGAGGTCATTCCAGCGCTTCAGGGGCACTATGCAATCCGCAATAAGTGCAATTAGCTTAAGGGTGATTTTTATATCGTTTTATTAACAAATTGATACATTATTAGAAATTATATTTTTTTTATTGGCACCGCGTTCAATTCCCTTTGTAATGCGTTCTCTGAAACCAGTCATAATGGATGGTATCATCACAAACTTGCGGAATAAAGGTAGTTATGAATATTATGACGAAACCGCTTCTTATGCTTGATTTTTGGAATGGATTTCAAAGAACAGCGACTTCATATTTGATACAATGCAAAGGTAACATCTAACTATGTATTACTTTTATTGCTAGAAACCCAAACGAAATTAGCATTGAAGTTAACGTGGTTATAACGGGTTTCGCAGTGCGCCTGAAACGTTGGAATGGAATCTTAAAACATATTATGGTGCTGCATATTCGAACACAATTAAGACATTTATTAAACTTCCCTCACGGGTGTATATGCACTCAGAGCCACGGTAAACAAACTTGTTTCATTACTTTATTTCAAGTAAATTACATACTTCTATTTTAACTCTAAGAACTCTCAAACCTTAAGGTAGAGTAATACCCATGGCATCACTGTTCCCAAACTTTGTTTTTAAGCATCAAGTCGTGATCTACGTTGCGTTATACGATACCGGAGTGTTCAACAGCATAACCTTGTGGCAGCGTTATGATAGATATATGCGAACACGTGTTTGTGTGTGTTAATATGGCAGTTTTAAAGGTAATGAATCTAACTTGACAAAAGTGAACCAACTATTTTCAAGCAAACATTTTGAAAGAACTTGTACATGTTTTTTCTCCTAAATTCCAAAGTAACTCAGTATTAGAACGAAATATGTTTGCGAGTGATAGCAAAATCCATATTTACCTCGTTTAAACGTCGTTATGCACAAATAGAAAAAATATATATATATTTAAAAAAAATGGGTGTGTGTACTTATGTTTGCATGTTAGAAGTTATACTTATTTTACGTGACTAAAATAAAATTTTATTACGTATGTTACCATTTTACGCTTATATTAATTCAGATATTGACTCATGCCATAATTTAATTCAAACTATATAAATTAAATGTTATTCAATTTGCTTATTACATGAACCGATTTTCTGTAGGTTTTAAATACAACCACGTGCTATGTTGTGTACCTTGCGTATTTGAGGTTAATTTTAGTTTAATTAAACTCAAATACTTTAAAACACTTTCAAAATTTTACTATACAATTTTTGTCACTAACAAATTTTTCACGGCACAATGTACGTAAAATTAATTAATAAGATACATTTATATATACAACGAATTACTAATATAAATTAAATGTTTTTTAATTTTCTTATTACATGAACTGATTTTCTGTCGGTTTTAAATATAATCACGTGCTATGTTGTGTACCTTGCGTTTGTATATAGCTAGACGATAAGCGCATGCGCGTTGGGTCATACCCCTACCACGTTCACTGTCGAATTTCGTTACACTGTGCGCACGCAACTTCCGTTGCACACTAAACATTTACCCTCAAAGCGCCAAAAGAAGTATAACTTCAAAAAAACTTTTTTGCTGTCCCAAAATAAATACAAACTAAAATCAAAAAACGAAGGGGCTGGTTGTCGTTTGCTAAACGCACACATATTTAAGCTAGCAGGTATCGACATTGTGACAACACTTAATCGTATGGGTAGCCAACAACTGTGCACAAAGGTTCAATCAAAAAAACTTTGTAGACCAAATTTTGATTAATTCATTTCTGAGTATTCAATTACGATTAAAAGTACCACATCTATACGGAGGTGGAACACGAACCCACGGCTTTTCGTTTGGTAATCAGGAGTTCAAACTACGAGTATATGCTGCGGTGGGCAAATAAAACTTCCGGAATAAATATAGGCTAACTTCGCTAGTTTTTGTAATATTTCATTCTTGTATTTCCCACATTTTAACTTAAACACAACGAATCCTGTTGTTTTAAATACATAAGCTTACTTGTCACATTTTATACATAAAATTCAGTTTTTTGTTTATTTGTTAACATCGTAAAATATTCACCCAAAACTTTTACCCTCGACTGATTAGAGGGTTTAATTAATATCTACGCAAAAAACGTAGTGTCCTGATTTACTGATTGACTCATTCATTCACTCACTCACTCATCAACGCACAGCTCAAACCGTTGGACGCAAAGCATGCAAATTTGGGAATTGCTTTCCCTTAGGGTGCAGGCAACCACTAAAAAAGGATTTTACGAAATTCAAACCTTAAGAGGGTGAAAAGAGGTAAGATGTGTTTTCGACGACTCCTCAATGGCTCATTAACCCGTTGAGATATTGTTATGCTATGCTCTTAGCTTTAAAATATTACCTACATAAATACCTAAAATGTATTTAAGGAATGTTTGCAATACAACCTCTCAGGAGGTACAAAGAGATAAAGTGTGTTTTCGAGTACTCCTCAGTCAATAGCTCATTAACCCATTGAGATATCTTTATGGCCTTTACTGTACTTATGAAAGTTGGCTACATCCTACCTAAAGATTAATCTCAATATTCTTTTAAATTCCATTCTTGATACGGTGAAAAGGGTGAAATAAGTGTTTTCGAGAAAATCTTTAGTAGCTCATTAGCCAAGCAGAATATCGCAATTATCTTTGATCCCAAACGTTGGCTAGGTAAATAAGTAAAGATGAATTTCCAGATTGTTAGAAATTCGAACCCCTGGGAAGGTAAAAAAAAAAAGGGTAAAATGTGTTTCCGATTATAAGTTATATACATTGCATAATTCCCATGCCTGTCACCTTCAAACCATTATCAAACTATAAAATCATGAATACAAAGGAAACCCTTCTCTTACTGTGAAACTAAAAGTGTAATTTCTCGTACAGTTGCAGACAATGTCATCAGTAATGAGCAGGACCAATAATTCAATGTCTTTTTTTTTTTTTCATTAATTGCGCGGTCAGTGCTATATTTTTTCCTTGCGAGATTCTATGTACATGTCTGTATCACTTTTTATATTGTGGTTAATAATTTTGCATGTAATTTTGTATGAACAGTGAAATGAGATATATGCCAGCTGCGCAGTAACCAATATTTGTGTTGCAACATGTAACTGGATTTCTTGCAAACAAAACTGTAACTACGAAAACCTTTAGAATCGTCAGGATAACTGTTAAAATCACGTGTTATAACAATAAAGAGTCAGGATAACTGTTAAAATCACGTGTTATAACAATAAAGAGGATGATTTTTTTATATTTGGGTTTCCAGCAAACCTGAGCTTTTGTTCACGAAAATAATTTGTAACGTAACTTGAATATGATCCAGTATCGTTATAACTATAAATGCTCTGAAGACCAAAATCTGTTCCTCCAATATTTATTCTAAGGTTTTAAAGTGAATCAGAAAATAGTTACAAATATATTGATATACGTAGATGTTACGAATATGAAGCAGCGTTAACCATATGATGAATTAGTATCATAGTTTGCATAATTTATTCGAAGGTGTATAACCGGAATACAAATCTGTGGAGAGAGTTATAATAAGAAGTTACTGATATAAAAAAATGAGCCTACTTTCCTCTACAAGAGCGCAAATAATTTTTAATCAAATTATTAAAAGCGTATATAGTAGGTAGACCTTAACGTATTGTTGACAGCAATTTAAAGAGAGATGGAACCAGAACCATATGCAACAGTAGTGAGACAATAGCAAATTAACATGTACCTTACGCGAAACTCGAATCCGGAAAATTTAGTATAATAAGCTAGCGTGCAACCCACTGCACTGCGGTGGTAGGATTCGAAGTATCTACTTCAGATGTAATCAGTATAATGTTCTGGTAGATAGGGTTAACTGATTTTTGAAAACAGGTGTCTGATCCAGTAAAAAAACTTAAGTTTTCTTGGCCTACATTACTGCTACTTGTGTGAATAATTTGGTGTAAATCGGTTGATTGGTCTCCGAGATATGAATTAAAACCTCCATTATTTCATGTGACGATCTTCAAAATGGCGGATAAGAAGGTCATGGAATAGCATATTTTATTATTTTTATGGATACTGCCAGCACTTAAGTTCGGTGTCATGTGGCATACTAAGTAAAAATATTTGCATTGCTGTTATTTTGAAAATGTATCACTAACCCCTAAAATCATATCAGTTTAGGATGGACTACAAAAGTACACATTGTCGCCTAAATTTGGTGGGAATTACATAATTGTTTCCCAAGACAGGATGTGAAAGCTTAATTTTGCATGTGGTGCTATCTTCTAAAATGGCGGAGAGATGAGTTTATTCAAACACTCTTGACGCTTGCATATATAATAGCAGCATACAATGTTAACTTGAAATCAGTTACATGATTCTGTAAATATAGCATACAAAGCTCAAATATCTATATAGTTGCCCTTTTGATAATAAGTGTCTGACCCACTTGAAATGTATTTATTATTTGGCCTACCGTACATGCCTGCAAAATTTAGCAGGGATCATTTAATTGTGTCTCGAGATGACACAAAAAATTTATTTTTTTATGTGATGCTATCTTACAAAATGGAGCACAAATACGCTTTGTGTACACAAATTTTATGATAGTAATAGATACTGCTATCAGACAAAGTTAAATTGACATTGATTACATGGTTTCTAATATATTTTATATGAATCTAAAATGTCTGTTTGAAGAATAAGTGTCTGACTCTCTTAAAACATATCCATTCACATTGCCTGGTGTAGTATGACTTGTTTGCCAAATTTGGTGTAATTTGTTATTTTACCCTAGATATGAGATAAAACATTTATTTCTTCTGACTCCGTGTAGACACATTTGATGGTAGTAATAGAAACTGCCTGCGTACAAAGTTAAGTTGAAAATTGTTACATCGCTTTATAAATTTATAATACTAAGCTGAAAGTTTTATGATCTCCATTTTTAAAATAAGTGTATTTATTGCCCACTAAAAGCACACGAATTCCTATGGCTTACTGTAGTACTACTTGATTGCGAAATTTGATAGGAATCAGTAGATTATTTCCTACGATATAACATAAAAAACTTTATTTATCCATGTAGCGCTATCTTACAAAATAGCGGACAAAATTAGATACGTGTTGACGTGTAGTATGCTTGCACTAGATACTTTCAACTTACAAAGTTTGGTTGGAACTGGAACTGACCAAACAGTATGGTAGATATAGCAAATAAACATAAAATCTATGTATGGCTGCAATTTGGAAATAAGTTCCTCTTACATTTAAAGCTTATATGTTTACGAGGCCTACCATAGTATTGCTTATGTGTCAAATTTGGCAAGAATCGGATGAGTAATTTTTTAGTTATAAGGTGAAAACTTTGTTTATAAATGTTGCACTATCTTCCAAAATGGCGGACTGTGGACCGACGTCCAGCGAGCATCCCCTACCTCTAAGTAGTGACTGATGACGCTTCCCCTACTTCAACTATTCTCACTGCACATGAGATGACACTACAGTATTGTGAAGCGAAAAGTAACTTTTATTTTCCAGACCGTTACAGTTAATCAGTACCTTAGTTAAGTTGTTACCTAACAGAAATGAAATGAGTCACCCCGAAAAGTTACTGTAAAGTAACACGTTACTGGGTAACTCGTTACTTTCGTTAAATTACATTAAGTTACTGCTCGGTGCACATGTAGTTTCTTACGAAGGACATTTAACTTTCATAATTTTTGACCACGCCGGGGGATTATTTTCAGAATGTCGACAGTTTTAAAATTTAATATTTTCATACCAAATTTTGTATTTTAATAGTTTATTATGTAAGCATCGGATTTAGACATGGATATCGGTTTTGTTATCTTATTTTGAAAGATAGCACTACGTGTATAAACAAGGCTTTTACTTTATATTTCAAGAACTACTCATGCGCTTCATAATTGTTTTTTCTTGCCCGTGGCCCATGCGTAATTACTAATGCTCTTGAAACGCTAAAATTGACAAGGGCAGTGATCAAAATTGTTTGCCATTTCTAAGCGCCTGAATGAAAGAAAATTTCCATAATGTGCGCGAGTGTGTTTGTATTAAATGAACATGATAAATCTTTTTGATTTGGCAGATTTGGTCAACTAATTGTTATTTATTTTTATTAGTATTTTTTTTTTAATCCTAGCGTTACACTTAAATTTAATTTTAAAATATAGTAAAATTAGTGTAGTGTTTCAGGAATGATGTAAATGTAATTAATTTACATCATTCCTGAAACATTCATTTCTAAGCATTGCATTTCCTTAAATATAGTTATTAATTATTTTAAAAATTATTATTTATTGCGTTTTTACAATTTATAAAGAAATAACTACTGGCAGAATCCGAACAGAACCCCATTAAATCAAAATTAATAAACTACGAATTAAACTATTTAAAAATATGGATTTATTTTAATAACTTTGTCAAACCAGCATATTTACTTGTATTTTGTATTAAAATGTTGCAAATGGTTTAGCTGTTACTATAATAATAGGTTTCCAGTTGTATTTACAGTTTAAAATTACATACTCTGCTAAATGTGTTGGCCGTCCCATAATTTCCGTATAATATTGCAAACTAGCTTTTTTATGTTTAGTTTTAATTTANAATGTATATATATATATATATATATATATATATATATATATATATATCCTATTATTTCGTATGCTACGTGAGCACTAAACTATTTTAATGAAAATATGTGTAAAAATCTGCAAAATATGAGCATAATTTTTATTATTTGGTACCTGCAATTTAAACTAATAATTAAGTGTAATTTATTTTACAAACCACCTATCAAAAATAATTTGGCAGCATTTTGCATGAAAACTATACTTCTTCCAGCCATGCCAACACAGCACTTCACTCGATGATTTTGAATTAGTATTGACTACAACATAATTATTATTCTACTGTTATACAAACACATGTATGTGTGTGTAAATTTAATTACACAAAAAGAAACATTTTATAAATTAGAGAATTGCAAAAACACATTTCCATAAATGAGTTATATTTAAAAATAGCTTGTCCATGAATAAATTACATAGCAGTATCTAGCCCACGAAGTAATTATACACATAAACTATCTCGGAAACTAAGAATTACAAAAAATCTCCATGAAACATGGAATTGCACACAAACATTTCTTGCCCATGAAGGAATTGCACAAAGAAACTCCCCTATCATTGTGAATTTCTTAAATATTTACGTAATTTTCATAATAAAGATGTACTTTTATCCTCGTAAAAATAATAACTGGGACAGTTAAATAAACGTGTATACGAACATTACATGACGAAATAAATACATAGACTAATATAGGACCTTAAAACAATATTTATAAATGTAATTGAATTTAAAATATTGGTAGTGTGTTAAAACTGCATATACTCGTAATTGGTTAAACCATTTTGAATATAAACGTGAATAAGTGACAAGAACACCGAATAGTTTTAAACACGGTGTCTTAATCTTATACAGAATTATTTTTTTAACTACAACATTGATAGAAATAACATTTATTTCTGATGAAAAATAAATATAATAGATTTCTACTGAAACTAAATTTATGACTCAGTATGAATAAGTATCAAATTACTGATCGTATGTCAAACAATTTATTAGCTGATAAATCTAAAGTAGGCATATTTGAATATATCAGTAGAAAAAACGTATTATTTTCTTTATAATGTTATAAATTACATCTACGAAAATATTGAATTATGTTCCTAAGGCACTGGAAGTTTATAACGTATGTATTAAAACTATGATAGATAAATTTAATCAAGTGCCTACCGTAATGGGTAATAATGATAATATCCTTCAAATAAAGAAAATCAACTAGAACAATAAAAAATTTATAATGTAAATATTTACGTAGCGGACAAAATGTATACGTATGAGGTAAATTATAAACAACGGAAAAATTACAATAAGTTAAGAAATGTTTTGTAAATAAAATAATTGTACTTGAATATTATAAAATTATTTATATTAAAATATTGTCGTAAATGAACTTAAGACAAATTGATAAAAAATATTTGTAATAATCTGAGCTTTACAAACTTATAATTGTATGTGACTTTTACAGATTATTTTAGAAAAAATAGTGAATACTTCGTTATAAGTACACTGTAATCTGGTATTGCTACATTATACAAAACAGTGTAACATATTTTATAAACTGATGTTCAGAAAATCAGCACACTTTAACTATATGTTTAAAAGTAAAACTAATATAGTCATTGTTGTTATCTGTTCGCCTATTAGCGCCACAAGAAGATGCCGATCGATGCAACTTCGTTCGAATTGTTCTGAATTGTTCCGGCAGCATAACTCGTTCCTTGTTAACCCTCCCCCAACAAGAGGGAGCATGTGCACCGCTTATCAGGTGGCGTGCATCTGACCGCTCTGGCAGGAAATTGAGGCACCTACAGCACAGTCAAACTTACCCCCTGCCTCTCATCACCACGCCGAAGTATTTCCTTCCGATCCGCTACCTGCTCCCTGCTAGGTCGGCCACCCGCTTGTCGTGCATATTCACCAGGTCTGCGTCGCTCCACAGCGCAGGCGCTGACCGCGAGTAACACCGTCAATAACGAGAACGGCGCGTGGTGCCACCAGAGAGCGCAGCTGTGTTCGATTTCACTGCAACGTGCCCTTGATCGCTCGCCCTTGATCCCTTCCGCTGTGATGAGCCCTTGTACTTCCCATTGTGTGTATTATGATATAGGCTGTTCACGGTAAACTGAGCACTTTCCAAATCCCTGCTTAAGTTCTACTTTACATTCTGCGTTCTTCCGCAGTACGTAAAATTAATACTATCATGTGCCTTGTCGATTTATTAACGAGTCGGACAAGTTAAACTATGAAATTATTACAAAAGTAAGTGGTTTACAAATTTACCTTTTCTTACACTTTCAAGCATCAGAAGAACAGAGAGAAAAATAAATAATTTCAGAATTCGCAAGCGTTCACTTAACGCTTTTAGCTCAACGTTAAGGCATGAAACTACTTTCCCTCTGTCGTTACCTTATTGTACTGGTCACATGCCAGACATCGTGCCCGTTAACAGAAATGCAGGTAGTGGCAGTGACATTTTTCAATGGTTGTTTTCAAAAGTGCTCTATTAACCGTGAACAGCTTATACCCTTGTTTGTTCATACACCTATTATACTGAGCCACCTAAGCTCCTCCGCTTCATGTGTCGATCTCAAAATAATAACAAACCACTATACACGGACGAATGTAATACTTCAAACAGCGGAGTAACGGAAACGATCTAGGGCTCGAGAAGTGCAATAAATGACTTGTGCCCTTGGCTTAAGTACATATGTGCCCTTGCAGTTAGTTCTGAAAGCAGCGTGTGACGATACGGCATCGATGCTTTAATCCAGTGCACGAAGCCAGGCACGGCCAAATCGAACACAGCCTGGGTCAACATGACAGGCTCGTGGGTGGATACTGTTTCCCTACTCGAGGGAGGACAGATCTGGTCTTCTAGTATAATTCCAACTTCTTGTGCGTTTGTGAATGAGGCTTCCCTGCTTGACCATGCAACTGCGTCCTCAAATCAGCTTATTTAACATAGCACAAGCACAATGTATTTTTAAAAAAAATGTGTCGATGGGAAACATTTTAAGATTGCTTGTTACCTCATTGTCTACAATTAACTAAAGTAATTGTCGTTTCGAATAGCTTCCAACAAATCTAGCTATCTGCGAAATAAATTCCCAATTTCAACTAGTTTTGTTGATTATTTGTTTCTAACGTTCCCGCTTTTAGGCCGAAGGCCAATCGCAAGGTGACTTGCATACTAAATCTATTTAATTTACTTTTATGAACGGTAAACATGACAATGGTTCACCCGGGTATTAAAACAGGGGCATTGCTGTCCGAAGGCTTGAAATTGTGTGCTCATCACTCGCGCTGAACACGGCCACTGCAATTCAAAATCCATAATCCAAAATTATTCTAACTTTACCAAAACAATTTACAAAGTATTAATCAGCTACAATAAATAGTGGCACGGTGTTTAGGCGCTACAACTTCAAGAGTAACGTCTGTCTGGAGGTATTCTGCGTGCCCGAGGCATAGAAGCGAGGGAGTTCTAAAGGCGACCTAGGTATGGGCTGTTCATGGTAAACTGAGCACTTTTGAAAGCCCTGCCTAAGACCTACTTGTATGCACAGAGTGTATTATTCCACCATATGTAAAATCAACGTTGCATTAGGCCGATCACTTTATTCATGCGTCGATCAAGTGAGTATAAACAAAGACACAAGTGTAATGCATGTCCATAAGTTATGTTAAGTTGCCTGTTCCGAAATTACATACCTAACAATTATTGTGAAATACTCACACTGTTAAAAAATTCTCACTCATTTTACGGAAATGTGCTGGTAAAAATTCTCCAGAAATCTTTGTAACTCTCCGTAAAATTACGGACACGTTTTTCAAAAACTGTCTTTCCGTAAATTTCTCTGAACTTTCTGTGAATTCACTGAACATTTCCTTAAATATCCTCCTTAGTTTTCAGAACTTCCAGTTTTTCTATCCGTCCACCTGCATTATTCTTGTACCATTTCAGGCATAATTATGGTATTTTATGTAACGACTTGCGAAACGTTTTTATTGTCCATTAAAGTTCGTGTAGTTTAAATGTTTCTTAATGTTACAGACGCCTGATGCTATTTCTATGCTTGAAGGAATATGTCTAGGTGGCGTGGATATCACGACTGCCGCGGAAACTGGTTACAGTGGCGAAGAATTCTTCGTGTAGACTCGATATTGTTCTTCACCGGAAGCTGAAGCGAATAGGAAATACGGAGACTTTCCGTATTTTGTATTTACAGAGCTTATCTCCGTTTTTAGACTTTACGGATTGCGTTTCCGTATAATTATTGTACATTTCCGTAAGTGTCCGTAAATATACGGAAATTCTTAACAGTGCATTTTAGTTTTTCCTCACTTTAAAAAATACACTTAAATGACGGAAATAAAAAACTAAAACTGCCTTTGGGACGAGAAAAATTCCTTAAATTCTATTCGTAAGCAGACACCGCTCAAACATATTGAACAGTTTCTAAATGACAGCTAGATACGACTAAGCTTCTGCACTTTAAAAAAAATTATTCGTAAAAAAACGGAAAATAGCAGTTACAAATTATCCAGACATCTGCGTTAAATCACGATCTCTTAGTTTTTTTCAATAACGTTCTCTCCGTAAATTTCACATAAATCTCCGTAAATTCACGGAACGTGTACACAAACTTGCAAGTCAATTTCTTTAATCTGATCTTTATAAAAAGAGGTAACAAAAAGAGTTTTACTTTCGTTATTTAGGTTATTCAATGTGTATAAAAACGTGTATAAAATTAAAAATTTTGTCCGGTGGCGGGATTTGAACTCTGTAACAAAATTTTGGCATCCCAGCACATTATCCGCTCACCTACCACGTTTTCACAAGAATTAATGTTGCAAATACGGAATTTATATGGAATATTGCACCTACCTATTAGTTTATAGTCATGTTAGAGACTGTACGATATTTTTTTTTTTCAATTTAACAAACAGGGGTAAGAAAAATACTTTTTTTTCGTTGTGTATTTCACCGTATATAACAGATAAATTTTAAAAAAATTATATTTAGTCCTGTAGTGGGATTTGAACAAAAATCGAAAAATTAAAAATGAATAACTCGAAAGACTCATCTACCACACATTTATACGAAGTATTTTGTAAATATGGATTTTACATTAAAGTGACGAACGCGCTTGTATTAGTTTCAAGTCGTGTTAGAGCGCTTTCTGTATTTGCGATTTGTAAGACGAGGTTACGAATATATTGTTTTAGTTTCGTTATGTGCGTGTTTCAGTGCGTATACAGAAGGTTTTGTTTTGTAGTGAAATTTGAACAAGAACCAATGAATTGCCACTCTATGAGTGGTTCGTCACTCACCTACTACTATTTTGCACGAAGTAGTATTGTGAATATGAGATTTTATGCGCTTCAGGTATCACCGGCATTGTTCGTGTCTCAATACTGAAGCCATAAGAATACGAAGAGCTTCCGTATTTTATATTTACGGAGCTCATTTCCATTATTGGCCAAAACGAAGTGCCTTTCCGTAAATCAACTCTACATCTCCGTAAAAGTTTCCGTAAATCTACAGAAATTTCCAACATTGTGTGCGCTCTTCAGAGGCTTGGCCAGACGGCGTGCTGGTTCGTATAGTAGCGTGCCTGACTCACATTCCAGAAGTCGTTGGTTCTATCACGACTCTCCGCACAGAAAGAGGTTCTTCCCAAGTGTGTTTCCATCTTCTTTCATCCCCAAGTGCCGCTGTTGTTCCTGGAAGGTATCACGCAGGTACGACAAGAGGTGTCTCTGGGCGTGATCTCCACAGAAAACGATGCTACAGAACCGCTATCTGCCAACCGACGACGATTAACGTTCATTTATAAGTGGTTACATTGCTGAGCGAAGCTCATCTTCATTATGTAATATAGAGAGGCTTTACGCAAATAATATGCCTTTCGGCATTTACAGGTTCTCTCAAACTTGTCGTGCTTCAAGTCGCGTTCAATAAAATGTCAACAAGGCTCGTTACTCGTTCTATCCTCAACATTGGCTCAATATTTACAGATAGTACTGTCAAAAATATGTGGTCGAGCATCGACGTGTCGATTGATTACAGTCTGTTCCCCAACAGAGCTGTGCATAAAGAGAGAGCGCTTAAACGATTTGCAATTTTGTTGCATTAAAATCTGCTCAGAAGGAGAGTGCTAATATTCCAAAGCATACATTTATGTAAACCGCGCTCTAACCATAGTCCAAGATACGTGGCATTCAAAATTACGTTGACAAAACAGAGTTTCGGTGCTGGGACACGTAAAATGCCTACTGAGCAGTTTGTGTGCGTACTCCACGCCACATTCAATCTACAATACCAACTCACTTTCTTTATACGCCATCCTGATGAAATAGTTTACCTGTTTACAAAAAGATAGCACTTTTAGCGCTGTCGAGAAAATACTGGACAACTGCAAGCACCTAAGTTGTTCTAAATTATTCAGTAATAATCAGTTTGTTGCAATATAATGTCAGTAATGCACACTAATATTACTTTAAAACAAGATTGTAAATAGTGTTTTTTTCCTCTCTTGGAAATTTTTATTGATATAACTTAAGCGCTTTTGTTTCTAAATCCAATATATATCAGTTTTACCTTAAGGTTTTAGTTTTCAGCGCACCTAACCAAAGAAAATATATAATTAGTGCAATTTATTTAGTGTTTAATTTATAACTAAAACCAGACTTACAATTAATATTCTTTATTACAAAGTAAAGTAAATTACTGTCTAGGGTGTAATTAGAAACTTGGGAAGGAAACTGTTGACTCTGAAGAAGTCAAACTCTCCAGATACGACAAACCAGAGTCACCAAGACGCATGCGTGGTCTCGCCAGCTCCGACAGCTACTAGAACACTTCCAGCTCTCTCGGCTGTGGCAACACCAAGGTGTTGGACGCAGTGAGCCCCGTCCGAGTGCCGGCCGTCCACTTCTCAAGGCGGGTTCGCAATTCAAAGAATAACTGCAGCCATAGGACAAAGGCTGTGTGCTCAGTAACTGACCGCTCTGATTTCGATTTTATTGATTGACAACTGCGTTTAACATTTTATGTGCGCGAGAGGTTCCTGATATAGTGCATAAGGTGAATAGTTATATTTAATTTATTTTGCAGGTGCATGAGGCAACAGCCCATCAGCATATCAAGTACGTGAGGCACGTTCCTATTAGCCTCCCGGCAAAAAAGCAGGAATTTGTAATAGCAGAGACTAGAAAAAATTTATTTATTTCTCTAAGGACCTACATACAACTGGTGCATCACATAATTAAAGTTTTACGTGTAAAGCGACATCGTGACAAGGGGCGGGTCGCTTATTTTCCAGGAACTACAGACAATAGGTAAAAAAAATGTTTAGCTGCTGTTCAGTTCGTGAAAAAGGATTATTGATGTTCAAGAACTTTAAATGCACTTTTCTTCTAGAAAAAAAAATTTTCAAGTTTTTTTCTCGCGGTCATTTTCGTTAGGCGACGACCTTTATCAAACAGCGTTGACAACACATCTGTTGGATTCTCCACAGTCTAGGCTGACCTACTTGCCACCTACAGCACAACGGTTATTACACGGAAAACCTCATATAACAACGGCATCAAAGGAGACTGCTACATCATCATTGTCTGATACTCAATAATGAAAACCTGCGCAGATTTACGAAGGCTGCATTTGAACTAGCAACCTCTGGTGTCATAGTATAAAATTTAACCGTTACAAGTATATAATTATGAGGACTGTGATAGCTCGAGGACAATCAATAGATAAAGAAATTCATTAAAAGAGAGTAGGTAAACTAAAATTCGCATAGGTTAAGTTCTACCATGAGACGAGGGTACACTCAACCTCAACTTGCTGAAGATCTCGTATCATACCTAATTATATATCTAGTCCACGGTAAATTCAGTACGTAAATATAATCTTTTAAAAATTCTTAACTCAGTATTAATTTAGAGAGGTAGCCTTAATAATTAAAGTACACTGATACACTATCTTCTGGCTTTATTACTCGTGCGTGCTTGCCATCTACAGCTCCGACATAACGCGGAAAATTGCTTTCTTCTCAAAGTCGTTACCAATTGCTTCATATTGTTCAATACGCGAAGAATGGTCCAGATAGCAGAACAAACATTTCTGATAATTTTGTTTATTATCGACACTCCCATTCTATACGAATAATATAAGTCCGTAAAAGTGCATCCACTGACTACATACCTGAAAGGAAAAAGTTGAATAACTTTCGTGACTTTATGACATTCACACAAAAACAACACGCACATGCACAAACCTGTACATTAAAATACAGGATGAGTGTAAAAGAATACTCCAACTTTGAAGGTCTATAATATCAAAACCAAACAGCCTACAACCTTAGTTGACCGATCATATGAACCTTGACTGTGAAGTTTGTATACCATATCTTCATAAAAGTTCAATGTGACAACCACGAGCGACCCGAACGACATCTTCGCGATAATCAAACTCGTTCCACATTCTTGTCAGAATGTCCGGTGTTACGGTTTGGATGGCGTCCGTAATTCTCCTTTTGAGGTCGTCAATTTTAGCCGGTAATGGTGGATGAAACACCTGATCCTTTATGTACACCCATAGAATAAAATCGAACGGGGTTAGATCCCGGCTTCTTGGGGGCCAGTGATGAAGAGCCTGGTCACCAGCTGCTCCTCGACCAAGCCAGTGTTGTGACAACGTCTCGTTCAGGTATCCACGAACAGCGAGGTGCCAATGGGGTGGCGCACCATCCTGCTGAAAAATGAAGTCCCCCACCACCTCTTCTAACTGAGGAAACAAACACTCTATAAATATGTAAAAATAAAAGATTCCAGTAACAGTGGGCTCGTGAAAAAAGAAAGGGCCAAAAACAGTGTATTTGGATGCAGTGCAAAACACGTTCACTTTGGGGGAAGCACGCTCGTGTTCGGTGGTTTCATGTGGAGGCTCCTGGTCCATATCCGCAAGCTGTGCCGGTTCATCTTACCATTTGTATGGAACGTCGCTTCATCGCTAAAAACCAGCTTAGGCATGAAGGCATCATCTACATCGTTCTGGGCACATAAAGGCAACATCAGACCGTCCCTTTCACTTGGACGTGTCGAATGCGAGCCCGCTACCCCCTCAACACCTCAGACCGAGAATTACGGACGCCATCCAAACCGCAAGACCGGACATGCTGACAAGAGCGTGGAACGAGTTTGATTATCGCGTAGATGTCGTTCGGGCCGCTCATGGTCACATTGAACATTTATGAATGTATGGTAAACAAACTTAACGTTTCAACGGTTCATTTGATTGGTCAATCAAGGTTTTAGGTTGTTTGGTTTTGATATTATAGACCTTCAAAGTTGGAGTATTCTTTTATACTCATACTGTACATAATAATAATAATAATAATAATAATAACAAATTGACTTTACTTTTTCAGGACAACAATTGATGAAGAAATTAACAATAAAGGGACTCGTGGATGGAAACGAACAGGAAACTAAATGAAGGCTAAAAATCTAGTTCAGACGCTAAAAAAAACATAAAATACTTATATCATGATGAATTCATGTTCTTTAAAAAAATATGTAACCATCGGCCAAGCGATCCCAGCTTCGAGGCAGAAGAACACGATATTTCTCAGTTAAATACTGAGAACCAGTCCGATGACAGCATACCTCAGTTTGCTACCGAAGAACAGGGTATTGAAGAAGCAGTTTTAAAACAGAACAGCAAACAAGGCCCACTAAAAAGACAATGATGCAAATGAGAAGTGATGCAAGAATTTCCGGAAATGTACATACACTCACTGCTCAAGATAGTAGGGGACGAAAAAAAACTAAGTCTGTTGAATTTGAAATATGAACGCTAAAGGCTGGGGATGAAAAGACCAGTCCCGAAGACCCGCATTTAAGTTTTTTTAAAGGGCTTTTGCCATCGTTGAAAAAATTAACAAATGAACAATTCATAGAATTCCAGATGAGAGTGTTACAAGTGCTGAAGAGTGTCACTTCCCAAAATGCCACTGTGTCCGTTCTTCCCCCTATACAAGGTTTGGACATTCTGGGAGCGCCCATTTATCAAAATTATACTCCCCACTAGAACCCAACTAATTTCAGCCATTAGCCTCACTCATCAACACAATTACATCAGTGTTAGCAGCCTCAAGCACGTTATGAGCCCGTTATTAGTCATCTGACACCCCAGCAGCATATATAGCAAACTGTCACTCCACAGACATCCCACCCTGTTGACTCCGCAACTCAAGTTGTGCCCACCACACCTGCAAGACCACGTGGTACGTCTATATCAGCCACTGCGACGCCATCACCTGCTGATTCGCCCTTAACGTATTTGTTAGAGATGCAAGATACACTGTTAATGTTATTTCTAACCCATTATGCAACGTTATGATACAAATATGTTTTTGAGTATATTACTTCAGTTCAATTATTTTTTAACTACTATATTATATTGTTCTCAGCTAAGTTCGTTGAGTTAACATTAACAAAAATGAAACATTAATTTGTTTTGGTTTATGTTTGTTTGTGACTAGCTTTTGCTTCTTTATATTAACTGTAATTCGTTTTGAATACTATACATTAATCTTTTGTTTCATAATCAGCGTTTTATTTGTCCAACATGCATTTAAAACATTTAGACAATCATTTGCAGTTTTTATGTTATTTTATTTATGTAATACTCACTTACCAAACTGATACAACAAGCATTTCTATGGGCTGGATACAGTTCCTCAGTTTCATGTTTTGACGTTGCAAATTATCTCCGTGAATACCATGAAGTTCATTGAATGTTGACGCTGACATACGGAAATAATTTTAAAACTTTTGTACATCTTGTCTCAATTCTTGAAATAAAAGTGTAAAGGCTTCTATTTCATCCCTTCTCACTCAAAGAGGGTGTACTCATAATTGCCTATTTAACCTTTTTTTTACGTGTGTGGATCAAATTTAGAACAACACATTGTTATGTTGTTATTTGAGACGTGAGCTATTTTGTAAGTAATTTTTAAATCCAATAAAATCTTTTTATGAAGAAAATAGGAAAAATGAAATTTAACCACGATTATCCTTCAATCTTCTCATGGTATATATTTTTTTATGAGCAAAATATTACAATTATGTGCCGTGAAAATATGTCTTAAAAATATAACATAATTCACAGTAACTGTTAATAATTGTAGAATCCTTCATATTGTTTTGCTTTTAATCTTCCTTTTCAATAAAATTGTCAACTTCCAAATAAAATTTGTTCTTGCATCACATTAACCAAACTACTTTTTAAACACACAATATTAAATTATTTCCATAGAAATAAACATACCTCAAAATTTAACTATTTCAACAGACATGTGGCGCTGCTAAAAGAATAATTAATAGTAACTTACACTGTTTACATTGCTATTCATTACAACATATTTTCTGTCTTCTGTTCAAGGCTGCTAAAATTTAACTAATTGCAACATCCTGTGAAATTTCCGAATGACTATGGCGTAGTGTGAAGAGAACAAAACAAGTTATTTCGTCCGGCTATACTGCCATCCGATTACCGGACGGCAAATGAACCGGATAGTGTCAAAGGGGCCTTAGGTGTTGCTATTAGACCGGGAGCTTTCCTGTATGTCTCGGGCGCGCAAGATTACAGAATGTTTGCCTTTTATTATATATGGATATTAACATTATTTTGTACATGTAAGCCAACCTATTTTCCACATGAAACACGAAAGTTCAAATCATTAATGAACATCACTCATTAACAATCTCACACTGGCTTTAAAACGTTTATGACCATGAGCTAACACATTTTAAAATCAGTATTGAGAGTTTCTTTCCTTGAATAGAGTAGCCTATATATAATTACTCTAGCCTTCACTAGCAACGGTCAGTAACATTAAAAACAGAAAGGAAACTTATATGATTAGTTGGTAATCCTTTCGTGTGACTCATAGAAAAGAAAATTGTTTTCCTTATTTTGCAATATGTTGTTTTCATATAAACTAATATATTTCGGCATTTAAAGAAATAAACGCCACCCTTCTGCTCGAATTCACTCTTGANTCTTATTTTTCCAATCACATATCAATAGGGATCCTACCATTTCGCGTTACATTACAGCAACATGCTATATTTCACAGTCCTTTGCAGAGACCAAAGTAGAGGTTATTTGCTAATTGTCTGTCGTACTTTTTATGCTAATTGTATCTTTTATACAAGTATGTTTCCATAATAAATTACCTAAAGCCATTGCAATAGAAAATTATTGTTAAAAAAAGGTAACACAATGATTAACAATCTTTTTGAAAATAAGTACTTCTATAGTCCTAAAGAACTTAAAGAATATCTTGTGCGAAGATGAATATAAAATTTATTAAATTTGATTGTTTTATGGTTTTTATTACGTATATTGACAAAGCAGATATATTATAATTGTTCATGTATGTGTAGGTTTATTTATAAATTGGTATTTTTAAAATATGTTAATACTAAATTGAATGTTTATATGCTCATCGTGTGTTTTAAAAGATTGTCCTGTCATGCATTTGTAAATATTTTTTGTGTCCTGGCCTTTCCCCATATCCAGGAACTATTGTCAAACATGCATCTAATGGATAAATAAATAAAATAAAAAATAAATAAAAACTAAATTAAGTTACTGGAGTGCTATAGTCCATTCGCCGTTACTTTGCACTTTTCTAAAGCACTGCACCACTTCCAGGTATCAATAACGTATCCTTCCTCTACCTCTAAACAAAAACAATACCATGTGACGCCTAATATTTCAACTGCCAAATGCTTTGTTTACATGCTTCAGCTGTCTCAACATTGCTGGCATATTTCAAAGAGCGTATCAGTATAAATGCTTTATAACTTTTATCGGTGTCTGTATTGGTAATGGTTCGATTGATGTTAATTAACAATAAAGTGCATACGCAAATTTTTCCGTGACGGTTTAACTGGGGAGGCGAGGGGTAACTATATAGACGTTAGGTTACTTCGATGAGAAGGCAGCCTTAACCAGAATAAATAATAAAACAAACGAGCATCCAGTAGAACAAAAAAAAATTAGAGCACACAACTCGTGTTGCTAATGTCATTATTTACTTTAGCTTACATTGTCAACGATCACGTGGCAATCTCGTACGCACACAAATAATGTGTA
>NQII01004519.1:165734-250014 GCA_002778355.1 Clitarchus hookeri
ATATTTTTTCAGCATGCATTGTGTTTATTTTTTTTTTTATTCCTGAATGGCATTTAGCACTTTTGAAAAATTGATTTGGGCTTTGGCAAATATTCAGTTCACAAAAACGTTCTACAGGAAAGTCACAAAGTTATGACGTTTAAACAGACAGCTAGAAACAAATTTCGTATGTCCAAAACTCGCCTTCACACATGTAACTAAAGTAAGGATTAAGGAACGGTAATTTCAATTAAGACTTCACTTCATCGGCCATCAAAAAAGTCGTGCGTTAAATATACTTAAACCTAAAGAAAAAATACTTTCATTGCAAGACTGCAATTTATCAAGGTAGGTTGAAAGTACTTATACAAACTTTATTTGATAACTGTAGGTATTTTGCTCCAGAAGAAAATAAGCACTACGGATTAAGGAGTTATTCAAATCGTAAATTTTGCCAAATTTGAAGTCGTAACTACACCGCTATCACTCCTGAATAGACATTTAATACGTATTATAACATTAAAATCGCGTTTTGATAATGGTTCACGAATTTATACACGCTATTATATAAAAGTATTATTATATAATATGTATAATATTATATATAAAATGTGTGTAAAATTTGCCTAAAGTTTTTTCTTAGTGTAAAAACGCGTATTGGACCGTATTGTCTGTTGGACCTATAGACCGTATTGTCTGCTGATCAGATAGCATAAAGATAAATATTTTTAATATACAACAATGAAATATGTTTATTCCATTGCTATGTGAAAATGTAAATATTTAAATAAGATAGGTTTACTTTACAAATAGCTTACCAGAACTCAATTTAATAACATTTTCTATGTAAACTATTTCTTACTAATCGTTGCCAATTACAGCATTGTTATCGCCATTTTTATTTTGTACTGATTACTAACCAAATATTTAAATTTAGAGACAATATACAAGTAAAAGTTTCGTTTAGTTACAATGAGAATACTTTAATGTTAATAACAGTACTGAATGTCTGTTGTACATGATTTTTTTTTAAACAGGCATGTGTGTTAAACCTGGGGTGATTTGGCATAAGAATGTTTCAAAAACTGTGACGTAACTGTTTAACACTGGCTCAAGAGCGCTCAGGAGTCGTACAGGGAGTCGGATGAGCATAGGGCCGATGATACTAGTTAAAGGGAATGACATTTGACACTTATCGTGTTACGAAGTTATAACGCGAAAACAAAGGGGACTCTACTTACCAATAAACGAAATACCATTGACTGAAAGTTCCTTCTCCTTGGAGATAGATGCTGGCAAGGCAGAAGAATTCGCTGGAAGGCGAGAAGTCTGAGAACTCTAATAATAAATAATCTTTTGGTAATGTCCTTGAGAAATTTACACTTACTTGAAGATTAATTTTATAGATATGGAGACATTTTTCCGTGCTTCATATCGTTTAAACCATACGGAGATCGACAACTTCCATCTGTTATATCCACTTTGAAAGAGGCGATTAGCTGTCAATCATGGCGCCGAAAGGTGGGCCACGCTGCACAAACAGTTCAGCAACTTGACGCTACCTGCACTTGGCGCCAACGTCAACTGCTCCCAGTAAGCCGGACGACTTGCATTGTCACTATGTTAGATGAGCCCTCACAGGCACCACACTCATGCATATACAGCTACAGCAAGTAGTTCGTTACAATTACACACGTGCAGAACCTATTTTATGACTGGGATGTACCCATGTTTACTATTTCGCAGTGTAATACCGCTTTTAAGACTTTGAACCGTGCACTTGGTGTAAAAGAAAGTTCAATATGGGTGAGCTTAAGAACTTTAGTTGTTTATCTTCATCAGATGATATTTATTTTATAACTTTGCAGTTTTCTGTAACCAGTAAACAATATAATCAAATATATTAAAATTATTTATATAGATTAGTTTTTTATAAGGTTAGTCAACAATTGATAATAAAAAGGGGGTTATTTTCTGCCCTTAAAGATAGCTGACAATGCTGGCTAACAGCAAGTTAGTGAAGTTCTCAATCAGATAGCTCAGGCAGTAACAAACACAGGCTATACTGTCCCAAGGGTTGTTTGGCGCGGTAACCGTGCGCCGTATTTCACAGCTGGCCACTTCGGAGAATTCGCCTCAGGGACTCCCTTAAGCCACTTTGGAAACAAGTTAGGAGAGCATGTACCTCACGCACGCCACGCTATCACGCAAGGCGGAAGGACAGACGGCAGGGTTCTGCGTGTTGCGCTCAGCATAAAAGTGGCGCACGTAACAAAAAATAACGTTAAATGGAGTGGAAAGGTTGGGCGGTTCTTTAACATCGAGGTTTTGAGAACCGATGAGGGTGAAGCGAGGTGAGGGTGGAGGAACCCCAGAATGCACGGGTGGGGGTAACAGGACATCCCCGAGAAAACCCGCTGACCAGCGGCGTCGTCCGACACTATTCCCACGTGAGAAAATCCGGGTGAACCCGCCAGGAATCGAACCCGGTTCGCTTTGGTGGGAGGCGAGTAATCTGACTACTACACCAGCGCGGCCTCGTTAAGGGTTAAGTTTTATATTTTCTGTAGTTCGGCAATGCACATAAAGACCAAGAAGACGGGACTCCCAGACTTTAGTAGACTCCGAACCACTTGTATATTCTGTGCTCGTGAACTGAGACATCCCGGTGATTGGGCGTGAACCACTTGCCCACTTGACGGTGCGGCGGGACCTTAGTACGCACCGCCTCAGAGGTCCTCTACATCGTAACTGTGACTGGGAGGATAGCCCGCCTACAAACTAAAATAAATTTAAGTTACGTATTCCCAAAAAACGGCACACACGCTTACGTACTGCTTAGTATTTAAACCTAGAACCTCATTGCGTGCTAAAGCCGACGTCACTACGGCCAACTACATAAGAAAAAGAAGTGAGTGCGAGTGGTCGTTACCACTATCCTGCTGTCTGTTGTGCCTCAGGGGAGAAACTCTGTACTTATCGTGAAATGAGCTGAGATGGTATTGTGGTTGTGGTCACAACACTCGCCTTCGATCGTGGCGAACGTGGTTCGTGTCCTTGCGGGTCACACTCGGATTCTATCAAGTGGGAGTCGTGACGAACGCTGCTGTTAGCTGCTGTGGGTTTTCTCTGAGTTCTCATATTTCCTCCACCATTGCATTATGTCGCTGCTCCATCTTCAACTTATTTTACCACTGGAGGAGTCAGACATCTCGTGTTGAGCGCCACACATATTCCTGTCACTTGTCTTAAAGGAGGCCAAGTATATCCCACTAATACATGGAATAAACAATACATTCGTATACAATATTCCGTGGTAGTACACTTCAGCGACTTGTACGCCGTGCATTCTTTGTAAACTGTAGTCTTTCATAATCGACCCAAAATTAGTTCGAGTTTTGACGAGAAAATGGTTAGGTTCCTTTATCGAAAATTCTAATTATTAATTAGTTATTTTGGTTCATGGTTGACCAAGCACTTTTAAAATCAGACTTTGGAAAACAAATCTTTGGCGTAAATTACAACTTAAAGAGAACGGTAAATGGCATATCCTCAGGAAGGTGATCTCACAAACTTGGCATTCATTACACTACAGATAGTGTAACCCTAATAAAAAATTAAGGCAATAGTGAAAATACGAGTTTTAAATTTCAATGTGTGAAAATCGATTGTTTTCAGCTCGATGTGTAGCATATAGTGGCCTGCCCATTTCTGCAACCACTTGCAACTTACGAGGGTTATTCGGAAAGTAAGGTCCGAATCGCCGTAGCTAATCGAATGTCGCCCGAAAATTGCAACGCGCATACGCACCTACTCTCGGCATGCCTTATTCGTCAAACGACGCCATTTACATTGGTATTGTTGCAGTGTGCTGTTTACAGTGTCAGTTCAAAATGTTTAAAACAATTGATCAGCCCGCCGACTGTGAAATACGGTCAGTGATTCTGTTTTTGACAGCAGGGAACGTTTCAGCTGTGGAAGTTCATCGACAGATAAGTCAAGTGTATGGCCCCAATGCGATGAGTGACAGCAAAGTGCGTAAGTTGGTGAGAGCTTTCAAGGACGGACGGGAAAATGTCCATGATGAACCGCGATCAGGCCGACCATCAGTGATCACAGAAGATTTGGTCAAAGCCGTGGACGAAAAGATTCGTTATGACCGGCGATTCACAATTTCAACTTTAGCATTGGAATATCCAAATATGGGTAGAACAACTTTGCACAAAATTGTCTCTGAAAATTTTCAATTTCACAAATTGTGCGCAAGTTGGGTTCCCAGGCTGCTTACTGAGGAACACCAAATGAAAAGAATGGCTTTTACTCTTGATTTTTTGGACCGATATCATAAGAAAGGTGATCAATTTTTAGAGAAGATGAAAGTTGAAATAAGCAGTTACAGACTGGTTATCCTCACAAGCGACAGACGTCTATGACTTAGGCATACAAAAGCTTGTAGAACGTTATGACAAATGTTTAAACAAATATGGGAACTATGTAGAAAAATAGAGAAACATGTAAGGAATTAAATAAAAAACGTTTTTTGAAAAACATCTGTGTTGGTTTATGTTTTATAAGAAATCGGACCTTACTTTCCGAATAACCCTCGTATTTTGAGGACTTTAGAAGCAGAAGAGTCTGGGCTATTAAGCGACAGCAATGGTGAAAACAACTGTAATATGAGAGTAACAGCGGGCGGGACTGTTTTGGAAGATATAGTATTAAACACCATGAAAAAAACAGATATTCATAAAACAGCATTATCAGGCCAAACAAATAAAGTACCAACGAAATGCAGAAAATGTTCCCGCTGGGTTACTGTAGCAGGCATTGAAGTCTGATGGTTACCATACTTGCCTTGTAACTGGGGTATCACATGTCAGATCTTGAGAGAAGGCAGGCTAAAATATATGTCTGCACAGTGTTTCAAGCCAAACGCGAGAGAAGTTATATAATATCAATTATATAATACGCAACACAAATTGTAACAATCTTTGAGCAGGAACAGAAGGCAACGTGATAACTAAATAAGTGTGTGTGTATGTGTGTATATATGTGTATATATACATATATATGTGTATATAAGGAAATTACCTGGTGTTATATTATTAACTAACAAAAGTATGTTACCCGTGGGTGTGTATCGATTACCATCCGCCAAATTTTCACAGAAATCAGATACCAAATCAAGCTAACGCTATTCACTAATTTGTTGTTTCATCTGACTTAATTTTTGACATTTTGCCAATAACTACTTTTAATTTCCAGTTTTCAAGGGTGTATCTCTCTCTTAATAATTACGTTAGTTCATAGGTCGTATCATGATTTCTACAGCATTTTTCATAACAAATCATCTCACAAAGTTTGTGTCTGGAGTTCTGGATAAACGTATACATATATAAAGTTATCACATACCTTCGATTCTTGAAATAAGAAATGGAAACAAAGAATGAATTACTTACTTGACAAACCTCCAATTTTGAAATTTGAATTTATACCATTTGATTGTTACATCAAATTCTTTACATATATTACGTTATTACTGAACTGAAGTTTTTTCCTGTGTTAAACTATTTCCACGGCATTTATCTAGGAACTCAGGTTTTATAATACCTATTTATTTATTCACAGAAATTATAAATGTTAATGTCCATCCCCCTCATTAACAATAACAGTGTATTTATATTGCCAAAACACTCATATATCCCAAAACACTCATATATCCCAAAACACTCATATATCCCAAAACACTCATGAACCATAATCGAGAATCGACTTGAGCAATCACGATCGGACTACATAAAAAAGGAAATAGGAGTATGTGAAATATAACGTTCAATCCACCACACGCGCACGCACTTGTGCATACTCGGTGCATATCTGAGGGCCTCGAGTTGGATCCTTTGCAATAAAACATTCTGATTTGATAATGCATTGTTCAGCTTAAGCGGAGGTGTGGTCCATTCGACCCCGTGTTCAAGGTGTACAACTTCTTAATATGAATTTCCCCAGTTCTTAGCCGGTTTGTTCCGCTCTCAATAAGCCTCGTTACACAGAAGTAAATAAAGATTATTGGTATTACAATTTACCTCCCTGTGGTGACGGCTAAGAGTAGAGGAAGCTAAATGCCTTGCTGGTTCGTGTGGGCATCAAAACTTTGTATACAACGAAAGTTTCGAACAGCCCACACATTCGTCGTCTCCGTTGCGCCACGGACGAAGACGTTTAAAGGTTTGGCCTAGATTTCTCAAGGAGAGAAATGGTCCTTCTGGAAGGAAACTCCCCTAACAGGAGAACGTGAGCACTTCCACAATTGATCTAGGAGCGGCAGCGCGGCGCGGCCGCCCACGTAAGAGAGTTTCGCCTGGCGGGGTTGGGCGTACCCACTACGTCAGATAAAGAAGGCGGCAACTTAAACTGACGTGGAGGGCGTGTGCGATTCGCTAACCTCTTTCGTCCTCAACGACCGGCTCCTGGCGTCTGTGGTTTTAATTTCCCCTGAGAAGCACTGCCTGGCGTTCCGCGCGCGCTCTGGCAGGCGACGTCGGAACCTCACTCGAGCGGGATGATAGAGCGTTCTTTTGTTTAGCGTGGGGGGGTTTCCGACATGACTGTACGATCACGTCACATCGCTCTGAATACACTGACGTTAGCAAGTCGTTCTATCCTTTCAAATCTTCCTTCACGCGAAATAAAGTTGTTACGATAACTCCTGTGGTGCAATCTGGGCAAACCTACATACGTCTTTATTTATCATGTGACGGATAACCATGAACAAGTGTCTCCACACGAAAATGCAATATTTTCGTTCTCGTTATCAGATCCTAATCCTTTAAAACTATCGCTACAAAATAGTATGATACCGATATATGTGATTAACCTACAACTAGTGCGGATGAAGTAATAAAAGGTTGAGATAGTCTTATAAACAAAGAATTTTCTGTCAGATATGATACGTAATAATCAGTAGAATAGTTCGAGATATTATTAATGTCTATGACTTTAAAACTTTGGTGACACTACCTATCAAATTGGTGGATTATTAAAGCTAGGCACTACTTAATGAATTTAGACGACACAGTAGTTACTTCAGCACCCCAAGTATGATATAAATTGTTTTAATGGTACCAAAGCCTTGCATTACGACAGTCAAAAATGATACCGATATTATGAAAACCAGAGAATACTCTATAAAAATTTTAGTAGCTTTCCATAGAAGTATGGTCATGTAGAATGTGGCAGGATTTTGTTGAGAAATCAGTGAGTGAGTGAGTGAAGAGATTTGGGCGGCTCTTAATATCGAGGTCTTGAGAGCCGATGAGGATGAAGTGAGGTGAGTACTGAGAGGGTCCCGAATGAAAGGGCGGGAGAAACGAGATATCCCCGAGAAAACCCGCTGATCACTGTCAACGTCCAGCACGATTCACACATGCGAAAATCCCGATAGGTCCGGCCGGGGATTGAGCCCGTTCGCCTTGGTGGGAGGCGAGCGGGCTAACCGCTCAGCCACCGCGGCCCCTTTGAGAATTCAGTAATGAAATTGTTACGTTTAATTTTTCAGGTGACATATTTCAGTGTGGGAAAGAGGTTATCAAGAAGTGTATTTTGTGGGCACAATAATATCTGTGAGGTATATTTTATTATTCCAGATATTTAATATCTAAGAAAAGTACAAACAACTGACATTTCGAAGATATTTACCGTATATATTTAAAATTCTTTCTTCCGTACTGTGTTTAATAGCAACATATGTATGAAAAACATATTGGGATTAATTTCGGTGGTATCTGAAATGTGGTATAAAAGCTTCATTTTTCCAGGTGGCGCCATCTTACTATATGGTGGACAAATAAGATAAAGATTTGTTGATTTGATAGTCACCTTAAGACTGCCAGCAGGCGTACTTTAGTAGAAAAATGTCTAATGGTTCGATAGGTATGGCATAACAACCAAAAATATTTATTAGCCAGCCATATTGAAAAATTCTGACTAATAAATTAGAACAATATAAGTTAATGTAGTCGAAAATAACACTCATTGAATACCAAATTTAACAGTAGGCTAATCGGTTTGAATGCTCCCGGTTTATAAAGTTAGAGGTTTACATTTCCACATAGAGGTATCTTACAACTGTGCTGTGCTTCTTTTAAAGCTGTTCTTGGCATGGCATATACCTCCATGTCACACTCGACCACTTTTATATCAGGCTCTCACAATTCGGCTATGCTGTCACGGCTGTTGGTTTTCTGTCAAATATTCACGTAGCGTTGAAATTTGTATAATAAATAACGTACGTTAGTACACGAGACTTGTAAGTTGGTCATGTTAACACCGTAGATGAGATAAAAACTATGACCTTGTGTACACAGGATGCGTATTTGTCGAGCTTTCGTTCGTCCGAACTTGCAAGACTGCACGCGAACCATTCGTATGCTCACTTGACATGAGTATTAGTGACGAGATGACGAGCGCATAAATCCGACGCACGTCCTGAGGTCATTCTTTTGGGATTTTCAGAATTAGTCGTACGACTGATCTTGTCATCGTGGCATCTTACTACTCAAAACGAGAAGTTTATTTGTTAAATTGACAAATCGAGGCTTTATGGGATCATAGTGATCCGAATAAACACTAACGAAGGTGTCTCAAGAAATGAAGATGACATAATTAATAAGTATATTTTACCTTCATAATTTATACTGATATTGTATATCAGTAATTCTGAAGAAACCCGTTTTGGAAGTTTCTCTATAAATCTTAGTTTATTCTAGCGTTGAGGTTTTTATTCACTGTTTCCCAGTTTATTTACAGATGTCAAACTGTCATTTTCAATTGTGGTTTCATTAAAGTTCGTAGTTATTAATTTTTCTATTATCACGTTCCAAAGTAAATAAAAAAATGTACACTATAATCAGTTTAGTCAGGGTTTTCGTTTAATAATCTCCTTTTTTTTTGTCAATGTATCGAATACATGTTATGTAATGTTTTATTTTATATTTAATTGTTTATTGACGATATCGTAACCAGGCTCTAAGCTCCATTTTTGATAAAGAAGCATTTTAAAAGTTTTCAAATAAGCTTCATATTCTGATAATACACTAAGCAAAGTTATAAATTTCGTAGTAAAAATTTCGCTGAAATTTCGCTTTAGAACACCATTATCTAATTTCCCCAAAATATTAAAATTATAAAACATTACTCCATCAATCTCTTTACGATAGTCTCTTGCGTCTACACCTATGAAATTATAGTTCAATCCAGTGGTAACTTGCAATGTCACAAAGAAAACCTACGTATGACATGAACTACCAGATTTTTCAGGAGCATTAGGAGAGAATGTTTTTCGCCAATGTAAGCAACAAAATTAGGGAGTTTTCTTCTTATCACATTGATTTCCTGAGAATTTCCCAAGATCTCTCGATATGTTTAATCTATGATACCGCCAACTATGTTGTCAGATATTACGTACGAAAACTACTTTCAAAGATTAACCCGTACTCAATACAAGAATGGTTTAATTACTTGAAGAAAAAATTGGAAATATCCCAGAGACGCAGTTAAAAGGGGGTTGAAAAAGTACTCCAAATCACAGTCTGGCTATGCAGCCATTGCAGAAAAATGTCAAAATGGCTGTATTTTAAATATGTTAATTTACTCTTAGAGATACGCTCACTTCAAAAATGCGATAGCTAGATTGGAAATACTTCTGCATTTTAAGATGCAGAGCCTCAGGCAACAACACAGGAAACACGTTAATCTAGACCTTAATGGCATGGCACCGTGGTCAGCAAGCATTCCGTCTACTCTACAACAAGAAATGACGTAATCTTCCACACATATAAGTCGCCTCCACAAAATAAACTAAGGTAACGGAGGAAAGACAGGTATGAAGTGAGTTTATTTCAAACTGAAGAATACGAATTAGAGTATTTTCAAAACAAATGCAAGATATCTCGATGTACAATTCTTTATGAGTCGTCTTCCCTTCCTTAAATATGTATCGAAAACTAAACAAAGAAATATGTTTGGGAAGCTATTTAAAGTTATTTGAAGTTATTTGAACTGCAGTGACATCGAATGTAACACATTCTCTACGATGTAGTTAGCAAAGCTGCAATCTGAGTCCAACGTCACGAGTGTCGCAATAATAGTCTGCACTTTCGAGTGTGAGCAGCGTCTATAAGCGGCACGAATGTCCTACAATAATCTCTCTCACTAGAAAATACGTGAAATAGATAGTGAAGATTAATTCAGAATTTAAAATAACTTTCAAGTTACCCGTTCTCTGTTGCTGGTTGTTTTGATATTTTACCACCTTCAGGATTCTAGTCAATACAAATAAAACTTGTTAAAAAATACTTGTCATTGAATTTTTTTATGAAATTTGGTTAGAGATAAGCAACGAGCGTGTGTGCGTATATATGTGTGTGTGTATATATATATACGCACACACACTCTCGTTGCTTAACTCTCGTGCTTAACACTCATGTGTGTTTGCGTGTATATNATATATATATATATATATATATATATATATATATATATATATATACACACACACAGGGTGGGGCTGACTAAATCTGATCGACAAACTTTGTGAGGTGATTCCCTATGCAAAATCAAGTGAGTTAAAATATGGAACACTTTCTACCCAAACGGAATATTATGGGAGATGTGAGCAATGGAAATCGAGATTTTATACTATATTTTTTTGGGAAATATCAGAAACTAAGAAAATTAAATTAAAACTCTCCGGATATTTTTTTGTTATCGGGATCTTCAACCTAAAAGTTAACTCTCAAAAATACCTACCTCCAACCGTAACTAAAACAGGAGTGGCCACATTCTTATTGCATAAAACTTTATTTGCCGTCAGCAAATATGAACGCTTGATGCAGATTTATTGAGCACTATGGCGTACGTAACAATAATGGCCCTTTTTTTTCTTACACACACAAAGTTTCTGCTGCAAAGATACAGTGTTTAGCACGTAGGCAATACTAGCTATGCGTGTGTGTGCTGCTGCGCCCTCTACACAGACGATAGTGAAAGACATGTTTAAAAATTGCTATAAACAACATGTACCATACATTAATAAGCTTACGGTACTGCACCTACCTGTTTGTTTACGGCGACAGTGAGTGTGTGCTTCCCTGCAGGAAGTATTGGTATTGCCTACCCACATGAAACTGTACCGCTGCCGCAGAAATGTTGTGCGCGTTTCCAACGATAACGGTAGGCCCTGGCAGTTGCAACAAGAGAGCCGTTTTGTTAATTAGATCATACTGCTCAAAATAGTAGCGTCAAGCGTCAAGTGTTCATAAACCATTACAGTAAAATGGTTTTCTGCAATGAGAGGGTGGCTGCCCTTGTCATTTTCATTACGGTGGGTGGGATTAGTGAGAGTTTGCTCGTATAATTGGAGATCCCGATAACATAAAATAATGTTTGGATAGTTGTAATTTAATTTCACTACTTTCGCGATATTTCGCAAAAAAAAAGAACTATTTAAAATATTGATTTTCAAGTTCTTTTATCTCCTTTTATATTAAGTTATTCAGTTCAGGTAGAAAGTGTTCCATGTATTTTCCACTTGATTTTGCATACGGAATCACCTCACGACCCATCATGTATATATACAGGATGAGTTTGAAAAACACCAGCAAACTCAACCTGTGTATTTCTTATGAAAAAATAACAAGAAAACATTTGCGACATATGGTCGACGATGCTTCGTTACGATGGTACGCGCCCTTGAAGGTGGAGCTCAAACACATGTTTACTGTAAATATTGCATAAGTATTTGAAATGTAACCAACGTCATCCAGATAATGTGTATTTGAACGAATATCTGCAATCACTGCAGAACCAGTCACTACCATAAAATTATATCATGTGTGTGTATGCCTGCCCTCCCCGCTTAGGGTGGAATAAAGGCAAAAGTAAAAACTAATTATTTAAAAAAACTTTTAAAGTTTTTTTTTTAATTCTGAAAACAATTGCGTAGTTGTTAACTTAGACAAGGGGAAATACAATCACAAGAGTAAGAGAAGGCATACATGTTTATATTCCTAGATACTTAAATTTCCCATTTTTTTAATAAATGTATCTGTAATGTCGTATTACATGTCAAGTGTCTACGCTAAAGTTCAAAAAGTTAAAAACTGCGACTGCTTAAGTGGAATGACAGAGCATGAGCAACTGCATTCCTTCCAATACCACACTCCGGCTGTTTGCTTGTACTTCCGGTATTCTGTGTTACAATCGTGACAACCGTTCTGTTTGCAACCATTTTTATATGGAAACTTTGTGATAGATTTACAAGGAAAGAGATGAAAAATGCAATTTGATAGATGCTGAATTGAGTGCTTACTACTTCCTCGGAGCTTACGTCTCAGAAAACTTAAAGACATTATAACTGACTTAAATACGTAATACACCAGTTTACAGAGCGAGGAAGCCTGGGTTAAAATGCCGGTGAAATTACGTATCTACAGGTGTTAACTCTATGCGTCTGCAGTAAAGTTGCGTGTTTTACGGTGAGAGTAGCTAGATTTTTCTAGGTGGAAAATACGTTGATGTATGGGCAGAGAAGCGTGCCCGATAATACACACCGCACAGCGACGTACACAAAACAACAGGTGTAACAGTGGCAGAGCAGGCAAATAAATTATCTTAAATACCGGAGAGATTGTAGCACGTAGAACTTCAAAACAACTTTTATTAATGCTGGTAGAATCAGCTACCAAGTAGCAATAAAAGGTTACAACGCCAATGAGTAAATTCTTCACACATTTACAAAGTACGTTTTTTTTTTTAAATAATGGTGCCGTAAAAAAAACTGGTATTACTTAAAATTAAACATTCATCATTATTAAATATTTTTGTAGCATTGCTGACGTTGTTCCTACTTGAAAGTTACTATCATGAGTCCAGTGAAAATATACACAAAAGAGCATATATTATTACTGGTAGTGGTAAAACAATAGTCACTAGTCTTCAACAAAGGAGGTGACAAAAAAAGCAAATTCTTAAATATGTTTCATTTTGCAATGCGGAAAGGAAATTATAATAACGTTACGTGCGGCCAATCTCGACACGGCGGGAGGTGACTCACCACGATCTGCCTCTCTCCCAGGAGGACCCAGCCGCCTCTACATCGCCAGGCCTGTGGGGGAAGTGATAGACAGCTGACCTGGACTGGAGCCACTTTCTCACCCTTCTGGAGGAGTAGACGACTTCATGGCATGTGCACGAACCTTCCGCTAGTTAAAACTTTCCTCTGTATGTCCCGATATACGATAAAGGTTCTGGATCACGGCACCCACAATGTAAGTATGGCCGCAGCCGAAGGGTCGGCAATCTGTGGTAGCCACCTGGCTTGAGTGCTACAAGTGTCTAGCGAATATCGGAGCATCGAAGGACTTAGTAGAAAAGGATCGGTGGCGAAAGAGGGTGTGAGAGATTGTGGCGAACGAGTGTGCGTGTGTAAGCAGCGGCTGTTGACGAGAGTGCGCGAGTGCTGTGTAGGGCGAGGCATCCTACGAGAGGAGGTTTAGTGTGTATGAGAGCGCTCTGGCCGCTCAACAACATTTCGGACAGGAAATACTTACTAGTGACGTCTGGACCGAAACAAGGTGGGACTGTATGTATGAGTGATACAGACTTATTTTTTAAAACTGAAAATATCAGATATCAAACATATAATTTTCAATATTAATTTAATGGGTTCTAATAATCTGTTTATAAAGACTGATTTTTAACTATTTTACCTTATTAATATCTGTTAACTGATGGACGCTTATGCAAATATCAGCTGTGAACAGTAAGTGACAGGCATTATTGTCAAAATATTAAGTTAGGAGTATTTCTGGATTGTTTACAAATAAGTTAAAAAAAACTATTATTTACTCCTTCATTTAATTAAGAGCTCCGCCTCTTGAAGAACCTGCCTATGCCTAGAGACTATGAAAAATTGTAATATTGAATTTGTTCAGTTGTCACCTGAAAGTATGTTCATTTGCTACCTTTCGTGCAACACTTAAGCCTTTGAGTCAACGAAAATTGGGTGAAATTTCTAAGACACAGGTGTTTGCACAAAAAAATATCTTACACCTTGGATCTGTGGGAACATGATTTAAACTTATAGAATTTAATCAAGCTGCCCAGTCCCTCCCCCTCCTCTACAACAAGTAGAATAACCTTGCATGCTCCGTCGTAGTTTTCCTCTTCATATAAAGTTGTTACGATTAAGGCGTACCAGAAATGCGTCCAAGCTTAAAATGGTGCTTAAATGCAGTCAGCTATGACTGAATTCAGCTACCGTCAGAGATGTTTTACTAACTTATCTTCTCTTGTAACTAGCTGCAAACACAACTCGACGAACCTTTACTTCTTAAGAACACGTTATAACTGTTTACATTCAAAACGATTCAGTGCTAATCAAAAACGTTTAAACTCATTGGTTTCTCAACATACGTTGCCGCTTTCTCACTGAGGAGATTCACCAGCTGATGTCCAGAGAACTCATCTCTAAGGATTTAGGAACACAGTGCCTAACACATTCACGCAAAGCGCACTATACTGCCTGGAATAACAAACGCAGACTTGGAACGACAAATATCTTCTGAAAAAAAAAGTTTGTGTTAACACATCAGGAAGCTCGAAATGATGACACTGGCCTCTTACAATACCTAAATAAAGATTTGATGTCAAAGAATTAAATCGAAATATGGCCAAATAATAAGTTGAAACTAAATCAAACATAACATTTACGAGGTCCTATAAACGTAAATAAAGTTTAAGAATCATCCTAAAGTGCTAAATGCGCGAATCTGCACAAAAAAATGGTGTTTATTTTAGTTTATGAATTTCGCTCGTTCCCAGTAACTTGACATTATAAAACCGAGTATTAATAAAGAAGGGGTTTTTTAAATAAAGGAAAATAAATCTAAAAAATTAAATGGCGATGAAGACTCCGACCTAATTACGGAAAGCAAAGTACGTTAGTTGGCGCAGTTTATCGCTAACTGCTCTGGGAATTCGAACTTGAATCAACTTCTACTGGGCGACAGCATCCTACCACTCCGTCACGAAAGTGAGGTTCGGCAGTTTGGCAAACTGTCATGTCGTGATAAGATTGGCCGAAGTTTGTAGGAGCGAGAGAGAATGTTGCTGCACAGCTGGGAATCGACGCCTGCGCTTTCGTGCCACGAGTGGAACTAAATTACACCGCGACATATTATAAGAACAAGAAACTTCTCAAACTTGTATGAAGTGATTTTATGATTGGAAAACGTTTAACAATATACGTATCTCAGTTGTGTGCATGTCACGGCTTCATAACTCCTATAAAGTTGTTAGTTTCTAAGTAATTGCAATGAGTCGTTATCTTCACACATTACTTGCGCGTGTGATTTATTATTTATATAGAGGATGAGAGGAAAATTATTCAAACCAGTGGTCAAATGTCAATGTATAACACACAACTGAAATTTTAACTATGATAACATGATACACTGAAGAGCCAAAAAAACTGGCACACCCGTCTAATATCATGTAGGGCCCCCGAGCACGCAGAAATGCGGCAAGATGACGTGGCATGGACTTGACTAATGTCTAAAGGTATGCAGGAGGCAATTCACACCATGAATCCTGCAGGTTAGTCCACAAATCCAATCTGCGCCAATTTGAGAAAAGGTTGCACGTCTGTCACGTTTAATGATTCTCGTCAGTCGCCGTTTGTCCCCGTTCTTTCACGATCTTTTTCCGGCCGCAGCGATGTCGAAGATTTTATGTTTTACCGGATTCCCGATATTCACGGTACACTCGTGAAATGGTCGTACGTGAACATCCAAATATTATCGCTACCTCGGAGATTCTATGCCCCATCTCTCGTGCGCCGACTATAACACCACGTTCAAACTCAGTTAAATCTTGATAACCTGCCATTGTAGCAGCAGTAACCGATCTAGCTGCCGACCGCATCGCGTTACTCTGATTTGTTCCATACCTCTGTTATTTGCATACGCACACCTATACCAGTTTTTTTGGCTCTTCAGTGTATGTCTCACTACTTCGGCTTAATGAATCACTTTGCCATTGCGAAAATAAGCCTCTCAGAACAACCGACCGCGATTTTTAGAAAATAAAGTTTGGTTTTTATTTTTTATATCCAAGGAAAGTTAAATACTTATCAAGAGTGGGTAGGGGAGCGCGGTGGTGTAGTATTCAGACTGCTTGGCTCCCACCTATGTGAACCGTGTTCGATTCCCGGTGGGTTCTATTCCCGATGGGGTCAATCCCGGATTTTCGCATGTAGGAATCTTGCCGGACGATGCCGCTGGTTGGCGGATTGCAGTCGGTTGGCCGGTGTCAATGCGACACCCGCCCTGTGTTCCTTTCGACGGGCACATGCTATGCTTTCCTGGTGGGTATCTGGTGGCAGCTGGGGCGACGAGCTGACCCAGTCCTTCTCCTGCTGGCTGCTGGGACATCGCTGAAGAGGTTAGTGGCGAGTGCACCTTCCTCGACACTTCCGAGAACACGTGCCTCATTGGCTGCCGAGTACTAGCTTTACTGCTTTAAGCGCTGTTGTTACCTACCGGGAACTTAAATACTCAAGAGTCTGGAAAGCATTAGGGAGCAAGAATTCCAAGAACTTAACCTCCACTCTGAGCATTCGCCTCCCGTTTCCGCAGCTTGTGTTCGACACGCGCCGTCCTCTCAATAATGCCTTTAGGGGCAAGAACACTTCACTGAACCAATTACGAGCTCAGAGCTTTAGACAATACCTGGAAGGTTTACTTGGCCCTGGAAGACATGGTATAAGGTTACTAATTTGGGTCTACGAGGGTTTCGATTAAGCTGATACTTCAAGAGTTGGCATTTCATCCCCAATTTCTTCTCTACCTAGCAACGCTTTGAGATAATGGCAGTAAATATAAAAAGCAGATTGTAGTACAAATTATATAATTATAATTTTACGGGAAATTGCAAAGATTTTTATTAACATGCCACAAAGAAATGTTTCGATTTTCACTAAGTATATAACAAAGAAATTGTAAACATATTTATGTAAGAATTATTTAAATAATTACATACGAAACTATTTTAAAAATTGTTTCCGCAATAAAAATTTTATATTTTAAAAAGGAAAAATGTTATGTAGCAAATAAGGAAAGGATTTTTTTAATAAGGCAACTCTTGTAATAAAAGTTTGTGTATGCAAAAAAAAAAACATTTAAAACATTACTTTTCAAATAAACTTTTAAAAATACTAAATTATGGCTTACTATTCGATGTAAAATACACCCAAATTCAAAAAGTAAAAATAATTTTGAAACTATACACAAGAGATAGGCATCCATGTGTATGTAAAAATCGCAAAAATTAATCAGAAAACATAGAAAAATGTGATTGCAGAAAAATATCACAGCAATTTAATGAATATAAATTACATATCGTATCACAATAAAAGTAAAGAGAGCTAAATTTTAATTTATAACAAAGAAATTTAAATAAAAATATATTCGGTTACCATTAGTAAATTGTGTGTATATGCATATCTTTGAAAGATCCCAGAACATTTTCTAATTATTCAAAGCATTAAAAAATTATGTTATAAATAACATATAGTGGAGAAATCCTTTCTATTACTATTATATTGTTACGAGTCGGTGCTTTGCATCGCCCGAGCGAGTGGAGAATGTGTGTGGAGAACAGGGTAGTGATATGATATCACGCGGCGATTCATAAAGGAATGTTTGATTGACAGGCGAACGATAATCCTACCAGGGTTTTGAGTTATGAAGGCATTCCGCCGCAATAACACATTGGCAGCTGGCTTGCTCCTGACCTATGGCGAATAGAATTTCTGCGTTTATCTGAAGAATTTTCTGGTTTACTGACCTCGTTTCTCTCAGCGTGACTCGGGGTGCGTTGAACCTTCCAGATGGTCATAGCGACTGATATATAAGTACGACGGGCCTCCGAACCGGGAGTTTAAGAGTTTAGGAGAGTCAGGAGTCCGGGCGATTGTGCGACGTTAAGCGATAGACGACGAGCTAGAAGAGCAACGAGTAGCGCCGCGAAGTGACCAGCGGGAGGAAAATAGGCGACTGCGACTGGCTGGACTATCGGACTGGATGCGTGAATGAAAGACATTACAAATGATGGCAACAGATAGACTGAACGTGTGTTAATGATGGGTATGAGTTAATTGACTATAACCAAACAGACATTAAGAAGGACGTTAATTATAGTTGAAATACACATAAAATATTGCGCTCGCTGAGAAATAAAAAGAGCGAAAGTGAAGATACATATTTTAATGCTGTAAATAATAGCTATGTAAATAAATTAAAAATCAAATTTAGTTTTATTTTTATTTTTATTGAGACCTCCATCCCCCACGCACTCAGATACGCTCCACGGGCGTCTTTTATCAGTATTTTAGGGAATAAAACATCAGAAAGTTATAGATTTATCACTTGCCAAAAAACAAATAACATTATAAAACTTGATACGCGAGTCTGTTTAATCAATATGCGAGGCGTGTTGGGCCCTGGTGGCCGTGCGATTAGCGCGCCGGCCTCCCACCACTGCGATCCGTGTTCGAACCCCGGAGGGGTAGTCATGGATTCTCGCATGTGGGAGACGTGGTAGACGTTGTGCGGTATGCACAGACTTGCCTAGAAGTTAAGCAACACTACCACTACTTCTAGAGTAGATTGCAAGCGTCACTTAATTACGAAAGCTAAGTCGATTTTAGTTTAAGCTTCGTTCGGCTTCATGAAGTTTAGTTTGAATGCTTACTAAATTACGAAGATATACGAGCTTGCTCAAACTTGATGACGTCAGTTGATCTCAACCAATAGGAAACGCCTGAAACTATGATGTATGTTTTTTATACATTTACTCTTGAAAAATGTAATTTATTTGGTTGCATCAAGATAAAACTCATGTATAACTTAAAATACTGTCAGTATACAAACAAAACTGTGTGAATTGCCATTTCTGTAACGATGAACAGAACTGATTCATTTGCAAAGACAGGTAACAAATTATATTCAATCAATATTCTACAGTCTATTACAACAAGACCAGAGTAACTTAGCGCATAAACACACTGGGACAGAAATTCATGTGCTGAAAAGTCTACTAAATGCAATTTTGTTTTATAATCGTTGTAAAAAGTACAATCGCCATGTTTAGAATACTTTTTCTTAAAGTAGTGTAACTTGTATTTTCAATTTAGAAAAAGTAAGAAATGCAATATTTTTTAATTAATATGTACATGTTTATAAAAAATTAATTTACATATGACAACAAATTATAACACATTTTAGCGTATTAAATTTTTTTACATTTTGCACAATCCTGTTATTTATATTTGTTTTTTTTACAACATAACGAGTAGTGCTGTAATATTAATAACAAGTTTCATTCCAGAAATTTGAATCTCTAAAAAATTCAAAATTAATCTCAAAGTCATACTTGGCTACGTCAACAAGCGCCAGGCCGCTCTTCTCGCAGTCCGTAGTAGCGAATCCTTTTCGCACTAGAGGTCACGTTTATTTATTTCAGCTGCCCCATTTATCCAGTACCTACTGGAATGGGCGTCGTCACATATTTACATACATTGATGACATATTTTGTCATACTTTTTGATGCATTCATACATACGCACTGAAGTAGTATAGTATACTAGCTTTTACCCGCGACTTCGCTCGCGTGGTTATAGTAACAAACTTTTGTAAAATATAACGGTATTTGTTAATATACAGACACTGATCACAAACACAGAACAGAGTACTAACGACGTCATTTTTGGTGCTAGAATCGCTCTTTTACATATCCACTGGTCGTCATTTATATTTATTTGTAGATCTGGGTAAACGCTAGCAATCAGTTCCGTACCGCTATGCATCAAATTACTAAAATCCCCGTTAGTGACACACAGCCCTCGGCATCTGTTTCTAACCACCCATCTCCCATTTTTAATAGTGTATCAGCATAATGTCCTGTGCCAACGTCATTGTAGAGGTGCACTCTCATATTTGTCGTCAAGCTGAATTTCTTGGCATTTGCTCATAAGCTTGACGACTTGAGACAGGCTTTGATTTCATCTGCAAGTGTGCCCCTCTGAATCACCGGTAGAGTTTGGCGGAAGTCACCAGCCAGTAATACAACCATTCCTCCCATAATGTCTGTATCGTTTCGTATATCCAGTAGAGTTCGGTTTAGGGCCTCTGTCGCTTTTTTTGTGACATTGTGCTTTCGTCCCACACTAACAACTGACATTTATGCAGCATTGAACCCTGAGCGCTGTTTTTGAATGAGATATTTTTTGGGGATAAAAAGTAGCCTATATCACTTCACGACTCTCCAAATATCTCTGCACAAAAGATCACGTTGATCCGTTGCTCCGTTGCAACGTGAAAGAAGGACAAACAAACAAACATTCGCATTTATAATATTAGTTAGGATTCTCTATTTCTTCAAATTTTTTTCTGAAGCCCTGCTGAAGTTCTACTTCCAGGATATTCCTCCGCCTCATGCAAACAAAGCTTAACAGAGTCTAGAAAATTACACCAAGGGACAACACACTTCTGCGCACTCAGTTTAATTATATTCTGCATAAGAACTATTTATTACTTGGCATTATCATCACACCTATTTTCTCACTGTTTTCATTACTATTCAATACAAAAAATATATAATTTATATATTAAATACGATTAAAATACAAATTTAATCAAAAATAAGGTACTTTTATGATAACAGAAGTATAAAACGCTTGTGATAATCAACATACTTAGGAAGCCACCAAACATGCCACACATGAAGTGATTTTTCAAAGGTTTGAATTAAAAAGTGTGAACTAACCGCGAATAGACTACAAATTTTTCAACAAATAGAATACTTTTTATATTGCCATTTTAACACTGTTACCTACTTTGTTTGTATGCATATATCGGTGCAATATACATATACACATACTTGCACACAAACACATACATATACACTCATATAAAAGTATACATAGACACACAAAAAATAAATTAGACGCTCAGTTATTGCAAAAAACGATCATCTTGGAAGGCGTTTAATGCATTTAAATAAAAAAAAATAAAAGGAATCTCTTAATAAATAATATTTTAATTTTAAAGGTTTTCAATTTATTAAATAGCTTTTGGGGATTGGTTTTTGAGCTGGTTTCCTTTATAGCGAGGTATTTCAGCAAATGTTTCAGTTTAATTAGATAGCATGTAAATCATTCTGGCATTTTATATTGTAACTGTGGATATTTTTGTTTAATTAAATGTGGCGTTTTGTTTAGCATATAGCACTACGTGTTATATGCATAAGCAAGGGAATGTTAAAAATTTTAGCTCTTTAAATAGGATCTTTCAACGGCAATTTATTTATACTCCAGGGTGGATTACATGTTTGAGAAATATAAAGTCAGGATTACCCCTAGGCAACATATCCGTTTCAGTGCATGCATAGTGTAGCACATGAAACTAATTCTCTTATATATTTCTCTATTGTGATTATGCCAGGTTAGATCGTCATAAATTTTTAGTCCTGAAAATTTTACATTTTCTTTTTTTATACTAGTATTTTGTTGCCAATAGCTATTATGTCCTCTGCAATAATTTTGTTTTTCGCTCCTGACAGAATAAATAAAATTATAGAGGATTATATAATAGAGAATTTCTCAATATTGAGTATTAATATTTTGTTATGCAACGGTTTTCGATTTCAAGAAATGTTTCAGTAATGTTATTTATTAGGTTTGGTTTGTTTTTTCTATTATTAGAATATTTGTATCATCGGCAAAGATTTTAAATTCAACCTCTTTTATTGATAATGGGAAATCAGTGATAAATAATATAAATAAGAGTGGATCCAGTATTAAACTCTTAGGGATCGCTCTACTGTGATAGGGAGTGAATGTGATATTATTTTATCCTGGTGGTCACAAAAACGATTTGGTATTACTTGTTTTCTATTTTGTAAGTAGGATTTTAGCATTTCTAGTGGTATATCTCTAACTCCGTATTTTTTTTAGTTTCTTTAGAAGTAAGCTGTGGTCCAAACAAACAAATTCCTTTGTTAGGTCCGCAAATATGACAATAGCTTGTTTCTTTCTGTCTAAAGCACTTGCTATTTTAACAACAATGCTGTAAGTTGTTTGTTCAGTTTATCTGCCGTTCATGGAGCCATATTGATTTTTCCCAGTATATTATTTTTTTCCAAAAATTGCTATAGTTTGGGGGAAATAATCATTTCTAGGATTTTTGACAATGATAGAATAGCTACAGGTCTGTAGTTGTCCACACATGTTTAATCACCTCTTTTAAATATTGGTGGCAATTTTTCCCATTTAAATCTATCTGGAAAGATGCCATTTGATAGTTATTAAATATATATACCAGTGGAGGTTTTTTTTTGGGTGGCAACATTCCTTGATTAAGAAAACAGGTATAATATAAACAAGAAGGTTTTTTGTTTGTTTGCTTTTTGACGACTTTTACGGTGTCATTTTCTGCGATCAGGATACAAATTGTGATTTATTTTTTGCCATAAAAGCTGTTTTGTTTTTGGTGTGCACTGATATACTCACAGTTCTGTTCGTGACATTTATCAGTTTAATTCGGGTGGTAGCGTAAAAGTTATTAAATTAATTTCATATTACTTTACTATCATTTATAAGACTGCCATTTACTCTTATACTAAACTAATCTTGTAGGCTTCAAATTAAAAAAATGCGTTTTTATATTTGACTGTAAATATTTTTAACTGTTCGTTCGACAAGTCATTTTCCCCTTAGAATTAAAAAATAAAATGACATATTCTTTCGTTGTTATACCCGTGGAGCCTGGTCCTCACAGGACCAGGCTCCACGGGTACAGCCGTGGCTTTCCCTTACTCTCGACGCACCTGTGGAAACATAAGAAACATTGTCCAGAAACTACGTACTGAGTGTATTTTCCAAAATTTACGAAACACTTTCCATGCATTGTGTTACATAAATAGATTCAAGATGAAAACCTAGCGTATAACGAGTAGCTGCAACTTGTAGGAACGCTCTTTCGGGCAAAAAATTCCATATATATTCAGTTCTCTGAACTAGGTGAAAATGTTCCAACGACATCGACTTTTTCCAGAGAAAGTGGCACAGCAATGCCACCTGTTATCAGGGGTGTATATATACCAGAGAAACCCGATATATTTAATCCTTTAGTGCATTTCAAAAGAAAAGTTCTGAAATAAATAATGTTTCTACAGTCGTATGGCCTAAAGTCACGTGGCCTAATTTCTGTTTGCCTAAAATCATTTGGCCTATTTTTAGGTCAAATGGCGCGTACCCCCGTTTTCTTTACATTGACGCATGTGTCGCAGATGGTCCGTAGTAATTTCTGCTGAGTGTACCTGTCTTCCCCACCGCGCGTCTCGCGAGGAGTGGAAGAGCTGCAACTTCCCCTCACGGGATCGTTTGTTAATTTGGTCGCACAATATACGCCTTTATTTAACAGTCCAATTTAATTCTGAATGAAATAGGTATTCTAGTTTCTCCAAAGCTTGAAAATGATCACGGTAGAAATGCTTAGTTATAATTTTTAAACGAATTCTTAGTAAAGACTTGCTAAATTCCCGTTGTGATTCGGCAAAAAGGTAGGCTTCAGCGCCCTATACGTGCATAAGTGCAGGTAATGATTAATTGCATTGGCTACCGACAACACTATGCGGTTCTCGGTTAATTGAGCACTTTTGAAATCAGCCTTTGAAAATTGTCACTGCCGTTACCTGCATGTATTTTGATGGACACACAGGCTGGCATGAACCCAAGAACGTTTATAACGACGGAGGGAAAATAGTTCCACGTCTTAATGTTGAAGCAAATGTGTTAGCTACACATTTGTGATCCCTGAAATTATTAATTTCGCTTTTTTTTAATGCATATAAGTGTCAAAAGTTTGCAAATGTATGAAGTATTTACTTTCCTAATAACCTTACAGTTACACTTGACGGACTCGTGAATAAATTGATCAATCCACGACTATGTTAATTTTACATATGGTGGACGAATGCACAGTGTGCATACAAGTTCGAAAGTGCTTAGTTTACCGTGAATCTCCTACATACAGCGCCGCTGACCTGTGTGAATGCGTTACTGGAGACTGGTCCCGCTATCGTGGAGCGTTTTGATACTATTCGCTTTTAAAAAAAAAAAAAAAAAAAAAAAAAAAAAAAGTCCTTTAGACGTGCCCGCACGAAATGTCGGGCCATGGCAGAAGTCAAAAGAGCCTACAGGATGTTGGAGTTTAGTCTGCAGCCATATAATAACGCGAATTTTTCAGGTTCCTACACATGAGTCCAGTGTAAATATTTCCTTGAAAAAAAATCGTTATTCATTTATTTATGTAGCCGAACGTCTCGTCGACAGAGATCGTCAGAAAGAAGGCAAATTGCTTATGGAGTCAGGAGCGGGGAAGTATTTTCCCATGGCCTGCATCACGAAAGTATCCCGGCATTCACCTGGAGTAATTTAGGAAAACCGATATCAGATACGTGTTCCGCAAACCGAACATCGAACTTTCCAAACGTGGCTACTGTGTGTTACCACAGCGCCAACTCGCTAGTTCCCTAGAATGAAAAACGGACAAAAAAAAAGCGCAAATACATCAAGGCACGGTTTTTTCGTACACGACCTTTACGAATATTATAACACAACATTTCTAGACGGGAAATCTCTTTAATGCATTATTTACTGAAAGCAAACTGATGAGTGATTCGAAGCTTTACAACAGAACTTTCTTATCGCCAAATTGATTTGGGCATAAATTAATGCTAGCCATGTTAATTTTGGAAACTAATATAGAGAGAGAAGAAAAGTGCAACGCTAAGGTTTTGTAAACTGTCGGAACAAATGTTGTGCAAAAGTGATATTTCTTACTAGGTATGTCTTACGCGTTAAATTCGTACATTTGATTAGGGCAAAATATTATGCTGCAGGAATGACTCGCTAAGACAGAAGTATGCATGACAGAATTCTTAAAAATGTATTGTTACTAAACTTTCTTAAACGTCTCTCTACTGGCTTCATTTAACTGCAAAGGGGTAGCTACGATTAATCTTTACCCGTGACGATTTGAAACTTCCTTCAGAATAACTAGTTACGAGGCATCCCTTACTTTTTCTGCAATACTTACACGAATGAAAAAACAAAATTTCAGCACGCAAAATTTTTTTTTTTTTTTTTTTTCAATTTGCCATTAAAAATTTAGGGTCGCAGCACGAAATCCTCAACTTTAAGTTATTTCCTTCGCAGCTATGGGTTAACTGAATATGGTTGCTGTAACGATGGCAACGCCAGGAAATGCGTTTCATTCTCTGCGCAAGGGAAATTTACTTACTGCAGCGGGTGCGTGGAAATTTTTTAATGTAAGGCCCTAGCCCTCTTTTTGTACGGCTCGAAATCCATTTCGATGAAAAATGGTGGGCGTAAACAAAGTATTATTGATGGCACCTGCGGGCGAACGAGTGTCGTGGCCGGTGCGCGTCGGGTATGACGGGCGGGCCGCGGTGCGTGATCGTGCGGCACGAGCGTGCGAAAGGTATCGATTGCTCCGGCAACTCGATGCGTGCCGACCGTCGGTAGCGCTACGCCGGTCACGATACATCGCACCTACCGGCTGCCGCGCCGGCCATTAGCAGCAAGGAAGAGGAGGGAGCAGTGTTACCCCTCGCTAATTTTGGATATTTAACACTTTGGAAAGTTTATGGTGAATAATTATTTAAGGAAAATTTTTATGGATAGGTACCATTACGCGAAGGGCCCCCCCCCCCCTTTTTTTCCCTCATTAATGGAACCTATCCATAAAAATTTCCCTTAAATAATTATAGAGTTTTTAGATGCTTTGGTTGGTGCTGGAGGAATTATTCATAATCATTTGTAGATATTATATCAACAGTTAAGTGATTCATCTTCACTCCAGGCTGTAATAAAAACAACAAATTCACAAACCAAAATATAAAAATATGTTTAGGCTGTTACTTATAGAGTTTTGAAGTCAAACTAATTGCGTGAAAACGTTCAAAAATAGCGTATTTATACACACCAGTTAAAATTGGTAGTTGTATTAGTTAAAAATATTTTATACACTTTTATATATCGATACACATTACATGTTATCTCAATAGCAACACTTATGCCTTGACGTTTAAGCAGAAGAAGCCGGTGACACATTTTCCACGAGAGCTGGGGCAACTGTTGCAACAATAGACGTCGATGGCGTCACAAGCAAAGAAGTCAACGGTGTTATACTTAATGTTGTTACAGGTGGAGAAGTCTATGTATCTTCTGATGATGTAGGTGCTTGGCTGAAGAAGTCGATAACCCTGCTGATGATTCTGGTAGGGCTTGAGATGCCTCGCCCGAAGAAAAGATCGCACAAGCGATGCTACCGACGGTTCTATACCAAATACAGTAGTTTGCACTTTTGTAGATCGAGATCGTTTGCTAGGAATGTGAGTACTCTGGTCGAAGGAGCAGACGGAACAAGCGAAGCAGTCAGTAGTTCCACGTCACACGATGGACATCTGACCGATTTTGCAAACTCCATCAGGACTTGCAGGATTATTAATAGCTAGAGAAGACTATCTGCTTTACTAAACGACTGCCGACAAATTGAGAATTCCACCTGACCTCATATCGTCTGATATACTCGCAATAGCCGTACCTAGCCAACTGCATACACGTACTTAGAAGAAATGTTAGTTGAACAGCCATTCGGCAGTTGGCATTATCACATCATGCGAACTTGTCGGCCATAAGCCAGACAATTCGCGATATATGTAACAATTTATCATGGTATTCTCTATGATTTCCACCTGACACTTCGCGATTCACGACCCTCTTCTCGCCTCCCTCTCATTATAACACTTCGTGATTATTGGTCCTCCTCGCGAAAAGCTCCCAAAATAACCCCAGACTCTTCGTTTAGAAACTATATTCATCTTACTTAACATCATATCACACTCGCGAAGAATGGCATAGTAACTCAGACTTCAAGGACTTGTAAACATGGCTAGGGGATTATTGGGTGTTAAAACATAGCTCACAATGTATGACATCAAAAATGTACCTCAATACATGCTCGAAGAAAAATTCTCAGGCAGACCTCAAATAGATCACATACAGTTATTAGTCGTCAGACAAACCTAAGACAGACCTCAGCCGATTTTAAACAGGCTGAAGGTATATTAAAAATACCTCGTAAAATCGTTCAACACATTTTAGACTTTCTTCGGAAGGACCTCAAAAAGATCACGAGCATTACTAAAACATTCTTAAAACATTTTCCTAATATTGGTTTTCAAACATTAATTCCTCAATTTTTTTTTTAACATTCCTGACACATGTGCAATGTGACAAAATTCCCCTAGATAACCCTTTGTCCTCAATGAATCTGTCCAGTAGACAGTTGTGTGCATTCGACTAATTGCAGGGATCCATATTCCTAGTATTTCATTACAGAGATTTATCTAAAGTTAAAAATGTATCGGTACACTTTTAGTGATGTCACTGTCACGTGAAAACTTCACAGTATTACTGTCTTCCATAATCAATGTGGTAGTGCAAAAAAAAACTAAATATCGGGGCCAGCGAACTTGTGTGTGTCACAAACACAAATACTCTACGTCATTTTTAACACTGTGAGCTCTGGATTATGAAGTGGCACGTGATGGGGTATTCGGATGGATGTGTGTGTACCAGGCACATGCCTGGCGAATGGTATTTACCTGAGTGTCTTGTGTCGACAGTGAAATTAGATGATGGTAGCGTAACTGTCTGTAGCATTTCTTTTGGCGTATGATTAGAATATTTGTTTTAATCAACTGATCTATGGCATGAGAAGGAGAATTCTTCCTCCACTGTGGCATCAGAACAATAATTTTGTCCATAAAGCAAGGCTAGTTGTCCAAACAAAATAAGATTGGACTGCTTAAGTAGCCTTTCCAAATCCTTATTTTGAACCCAACGGAATATCTATAGGATGAGATTAAGTATCGTTTGCATGTTAGGTCCTCTCGACCAACAGACAAAATAAATGTCAACTATTCGCAATGCTGCAAGAAGTGTTTAAACAAATTCTTCAAGCTGTATACTATAAGTGGAAAGCCTGAGGTAAATGCTAAAATAACAGTAATGGGAGATCCGACATGCTATTAGATACATATTGGTGCTTTTGGTAACAAAAGCAGGGGGTATCTGTTTACATTTTGTCATATAGTGTATCTAACTTATCACATGCTCATCAGAAACAATACAGACTTAATACAGATATCCTTGTGCACATGTGCGTGGAAAATTAAGTCACTTTCACAACAGAATACAAGGTAAAAAATTTACACATATAACAACATATGCCTAATAAATATATCCTAAATATATGTGTACATGCCTATGCATTAACGTTTAAGTATACACTATGTGAACATATTCATAGAATTTTGCAAATAGGTTTCTTCGTCCCCGATTTCTAGGAAACTGGAAACGGCTCACATGTAGGCATGTGTTCTCAAAAATCATTTTGAAATCATTTTGTGATTTTCTTTTTCAATTTTTTAACTAGTATTGAAAACATAGTACAGGATGAGAATAAAAGAATGCCCCAACTTTGAAGGTCTATAATATCAAAACCAAACAACGTACAACCTTTATTGACCAATAAAATGAACCGTGGAACCGTGAAGTTTGTTTACCATACATTCATAAATGTTCAATGTGACCACCATGAGCGGCCCGAACGATATCTACGCGATAATCAAACTCGCTTCACACTCTTGTCAGCATGTCCGGTGTTACGGGGATTCGGCTGAACACCACTCGTCGCCAATCCACAAGCTGCCATTCTACCTGTTCTCGGCGATGTTCACGTCATGATGGTTAATAACGTAAGCGATACCGCGACAAACATCCACTCTACTAGCCACCTGGATATGGTACTGGTGGATATGGGCGTATCCCCAGCTGGTGTGACATGTCCCTGGATGGTGCGCAGTGTGGCCTATGGAGTGCTTACAGCCTGTTGCACGATGAAACGATCCTCCCTACTGATGGTTTGGTAGGGTCGACCCGAGCCTTCTCAACAGGTGTGTGTACTGCCCTGTTCCCACTGCATCTAACACCGGCTCACAGCGTAGGCCGAACGGTTTAAGTGGTGAGCAATGCGCCAAAATGTCCAGTCTGCCTCTCGGAGTAATTACTACCAATCCGAAATCATGACGCGAAAACGAAGAATTTAAGCAAAATGGGTGAAACCGAGCCTTAACATGGGGCTCAATATGTTAACTGTGCGTTATGTCTGTGTCAAATTGTGTATAGTGGTTGTAGGCTATCCACTGTGGAGTTTTAAAAAGCCCATCTTTGACAAGTTGTAATTCATAGCTACCCAATATGACTTTTCTGGGATCAGAAAAAAAAAAGCTATCGGCTTTTCACGGTAAAGTGAGTACTCTTGAAGGTCACGCTTAAAATTTCCGTTGTCCTTGCAGCAATTATTAGTATAAAAAAGTCCTATCACTAATAAACACAGTGTGTACATTATATAGCTCTCAAAATATAACGTCTAAGGGCACAAATAAATAATATTAATAATTTTTGTTTATTATGCCTTTTGGCAGGGCATTAAAAAGTGCTCACTTTACCGTGAATAATCTAGAATATACTACCTTCATACGTCTGTGGAACGTGGGCACCACTGCATAGACGATAGTGGAGAACGTTTTTAACACTTACTTTACCAGCATAGATGTATATATATAGAAGATTTAATAACCACTACTTTAAAACATCGTGCGTTCATTATATTTAATTATTAAAATTGTGGCTATTTAAGAGATTTTGAGGCCAACAATATTTCTCATGCAAGGTGGTATTTTGCTACAAAACTAATTCGTGAAGTAATTTATCATGTAATTTGTCTGGTATTCTCGAGTGAGATTTCTTATGCGAGGCCTCGAATGAAATCCATTTTGTGACGTGTAAAAGCAGCTTTAGGCTCAGGGAAGCGGTTAAGAACATCGGCGTGGGTGGACGGCGAGTCAAGTTGCAACTGCGCATACAAATTGCAACATTTGTGGCCGCCATGCGAAGAAGTGGTTAGCCCGTGGAATTCCGCGGAAAACAGCTGAATGCAGATTAAACTGGGTTTATAATAGAAAAATTAAGAGTTCAATTAGGCGTTAAGACGTGTTCAGAAGAAACGAATGTGTGTTATATGCAATAGTTTCCAACGGAACTTACCAGGTCGTCTGCATTGTTGGGATTTCCTTGGCGTTAAAAAAAAATGTTTATATTTTATATCTCAAGTGAAACTCTTGAGGCGACGACCAACCAGAATGGAGCAGTCTGCATTGTTGGGATTTCCTTGGCGTTAAAAAAAATGTTTATATTTTATATCTCAAGTGAAACTCTTGAGGCGACGACCAACCAGAATGGAGCAGTCTGCATTGTTGGGATTTCCTTGGCGTTAAAAAAAAATGTTTATATTTTATATCTCAAGTGAAACTCTTGAGGCGACGACCAACCAGAATGGAGCAGTCTGCATTGTTGGGATTTCCTTGGCGTTAAAAAAAAATGTTTATATTTTATATCTCAAGTGAAACTCTTGAGGCGACGACCAACCAGAATGGAGCAGTCTGCATTGTTGGGATTTCCTTGGCGTTAAAAAAAAATGTTTATATTTTATATCTCAAGTGAAACTCTTGAGGCGACGACCAACCAGAATGGAGCAGTCTGCATTGTTGGGATTTCCTTGGCGTTAAAAAAAAATGTTTATATTTTATATCTCAAGTGAAACTCTTGAGGCGACGACCAACCAGAATGGAGCAGTCTGCATTGTTGGGATTTCCTTGGCGTTAAAAAAAAATGTTTATATTTTATATCTCAAGTGAAACTCTTGAGGCGACGACCAACCAGAATGGAGCAGTCTGCATTGTTGGGATTTCCTTGGCGTTAAAAAAAAATGTTTATATTTTATATCTCAAGTGAAACTCTTGAGGCGACGACCAACCAGAATGGAGCAGTCTGCATTGTTGGGATTTCCTTGGCGTTAAAAAAAAATGTTTATATTTTATATCTCAAGTGAAACTCTTGAGGCGACGACCAACCAGAATGGAGCAGTCTGCATTGTTGGGATTTCCTTGGCGTTAAAAAAAAATGTTTATATTTTATATCTCAAGTGAAACTCTTGAGGCGACGACCAACCAGAATGGAGCAGTCTGCATTGTTGGGATTTCCTTGGCGTTAAAAAAAAATGTTTATATTTTATATCTCAAGTGAAACTCTTGAGGCGACGACCAACCAGAATGGAGCAGTCTGCATTGTTGGGATTTCCTTGGCGTTAAAAAAAAATGTTTATATTTTATATCTCAAGTGAAACTCTTGAGGCGACGACCAACCAGAATGGAGCAGTCTGCATTGTTGGGATTTCCTTGGCGTTAAAAAAAAATGTTTATATTTTATATCTCAAGTGAAACTCTTGAGGCGACGACCAACCAGAATGGAGCAGTCTGCATTGTTGGGATTTCCTTGGCGTTAAAAAAAAATGTTTATATTTTATATCTCAAGTGAAACTCTTGAGGCGACGACCAACCAGAATGGAGCAGTCTGCATTGTTGGGATTTCCTTGGCGTTAAAAAAAAATGTTTATATTTTATATCTCAAGTGAAACTCTTGAGGCGACGACCAACCAGAATGGAGCAGTCTGCATTGTTGGGATTTCCTTGGCGTTAAAAAAAAATGTTTATATTTTATATCTCAAGTGAAACTCTTGAGGCGACGACCAACCAGAATGGAGCAGTCTGCATTGTTGGGATTTCCTTGGCGTTAAAAAAAAATGTTTATATTTTATATCTCAAGTGAAACTCTTGAGGCGACGACCAACCAGAATGGAGCAGTCTGCATTGTTGGGATTTCCTTGGCGTTAAAAAAAAATGTTTATATTTTATATCTCAAGTGAAACTCTTGAGGCGACGACCAACCAGAATGGAGCAGTCTGCATTGTTGGGATTTCCTTGGCGTTAAAAAAAAATGTTTATATTTTATATCTCAAGTGAAACTCTTGAGGCGACGACCAACCAGAATGGAGCAGTCTGCATTGTTGGGATTTCCTTGGCGTTAAAAAAAAATGTTTATATTTTATATCTCAAGTGAAACTCTTGAGGCGACGACCAACCAGAATGGAGCAGTCTGCATTGTTGGGATTTCCTTGGCGTTAAAAAAATGTTTATATTTTATATCTCAAGTGAAACTCTTGAGGCGACGACCAACCAGAATGGAGCAGTCTGCATTGTTGGGATTTCCTTGGCGTTAAAAAAAAATGTTTATATTTTATATCTCAAGTGAAACTCTTGAGGCGACGACCAACCAGAATGGAGCAGTCTGCATTGTTGACGGGAAACTGTTATTTACAGTAATGTAAGTATACAAAATATTAAAAAGTGGTGTGTGTGCACATGTTTACGATTATATTTATTCACAAAAGAAGCTTCTCTGATAGAAAAAGTCGGCTTTCAAATCTAATCTGCTTAATTTAATATGGTTGTGTTATACGAGGTTAAGTTAGGATCAAAAGTAAACATGACAGGCTTGTCACCTGTCTATTGGCTGAAATTAAGAATTAAAACACTATATTATAAACTGAAAATGCAGAAGACGTGTTTCCATATGTCCGATCAGCGGTTACTGCATAATTCTTAACGCATATTATTTTTATTGTGACTCCAGCTTTAGAGGGGTTGTCTCTTAGCAAGCAGCCATCTTGTAGAGAACCTACAGCTCCGACTCAACGCAAGCGCGACCTCTTTACCAACTTAGGTGTGGATTTTTTTTTTTTGTTTTCATTTATTACGTGTTGTTTACATACGATGATACCATTCCTTCGTTTATCTCCTTGAATGCAATGTTTGGTTAAGGTGTTATTTTCATTGTTAACCCACTATCGTTTGGGGAGCAAGAATTACGTGATTACGTTTCGCCTCGTGTAAAATTTTAAATTGATGTGGGCCTAGTGATTANTCGTTTGGGGAGCAAGAATTACGTGATTACGTTTCGCCTCGTGTAAAATTTTAAATTGATGTGGGCCTAGTGATTAATATCCGCCATTCGTTCAAATGATGGTGTAAAATGTCAGAAACACCCAAGATCTATAGACTACCAGGTCGTCTCGTACTGAAAATGCGCTCTCATTGGACAGATGCATATGGCGTAGTTTGAAGACTAAAACATCGCGGCAATTCAAATAGTGCATGTATTTAAATGGCAAGTTTCCTGTGTCAANTGGCGTAGTTTGAAGACTAAAACATCGCGGCAATTCAAATAGTGCATGTATTTAAATGGCAAGTTTCCTGTGTCAATATCTTATAATCAGACCGCTTTTGTGTCGATTTTGCTGGTGTCTTCCATTCCAATCCTGAATACTGAATGCTGCTGGTGTCGATTATGAATCATCATAAGGCATATATATATTTCAATTTATTTGTTGGTTGCTACAGTGTCAACAAACTTCTAGGGGTCAGCTGGTGAAGTTACAAACTGAAGCAAATGTGAGAGGAGAAGTTAATGTTTACGCTCTTTACAGAGCACAGAAGTGAAGTTAATAAAATAAAATATACTCGTTTGAGTCTTTGGGCAATTTATATGCCTAAAAAGGGAGTTTTGAAGTGTGTTAGTATATTTAGTGGCAGTAAATCCGAAGTCAATCAGTAAATATACTGCCTAAGACAGAAGTATCACTAAAAGAAAGCCATCTTATTTCTACATATCTGTATGTACCACGGGCTAAAAAATACTGAGAATTAGTTTTAAATACTATTGTTATTTAGACGTCAGCTGTTATAATGTACACAAGTCCGCCATGTTGATACGTCACAGATCACGTGTTCGCAGGCAAAATAAAGATCTTTGTCTCAAGATTTTGGTTCTGCGCACACTGAGAAGCACTATCCTATTTTCACTCTACGCATTTCACAGCAACCTGTAACAAAAATAACATGTTACTAGAACGTGTTGCCTGCTTGGAACTGGAACGATGGAACTCGTTACGTGAAAGTAACTGTTTGGCCCATCCAGTTACTAGAACGTGTTGCCTGCTTGGAACTGGAACGATGGAACTCGTTACGTGAAAGTAACTGTTTGGCCCATCCTTAAAAGGGGACTCGGCCCACGAGCAGTGAGTGAAGGGTAACACAGCAGGCAGCGGTCAGAAAGCGTTGGTCGAGAGACAGGGGTGGCAGTAAACAGGAAGGGGACACGCCCTTATACGCCCGCCCCCTCCTCGCCCTTCAGTGACGTCATTGGGGCAGGGTCAAAGGGCGTAGCCTGGAGAGGCGAGTTTTCGGGTGGGTCAACACGACGCTGCGAAAACAACCCCTTGGCGATGGGGAGGATGTCGCCCGAGTACCCCACGCCTCTCTATCTTTCCGCCTTAATTATTACTGCGGCCACAGGAGGCCGCGATTCAATTATTTGTTCCACTAGTCCCTCTTTCCTCGGCGTGTGACATCAAGAAAAATACTCTCGCGCCGTCACCAACACTACTGGAGAATGGGTAGGAGCGATATCAAGACTACACATACTCCCTTTCTGCTCTGAGCTGTTATGGAGATAGTGTGGTTTGTTTAATAATAGCGACCGGCGCCGAGGGTAATTTGTGGCGTAGCTATAGTAACTTGAAGACCATCATGTTTTATTTTTTAACTATATTGAGCGCACGACTAAAGGACTAAGTTTTAATGATAAAGGAAAAGTAATTTATCTAATTAAAGATTTTAACAGTTAATTATCAAAGTGTTTTAATTTTTTTTATTATTCGCTGTCCTGGGTTTGTTTATTTGTACCTTTATAAATGACGAAGTTAAGGCATGATGCCTTACCTGACGCCAAACGTACCTTTCCTAATTCTACCTTATCGGTGACCCCCGTTTGGTGTGACGTCAACTTATGGCATGAGGGGTCGTGAATTTTAATTCNCCTAATTCTACCTTATCGGTGACCCCCGTTTGGTGTGACGTCAACTTATGGCATGAGGGGTCGTGAATTTTAATTCCGAGTAAATTTTTGTCTACGTTCTGTTTTTAAATGTATGTTTAAGTTTATTTTAATCTATGCCACCTTCAGTAAATAGGTTTAACCAAGTCGGGGGCATAGGATATAAGGTTCAGGCTCCATAAGGATTAACTCCTGGAATTTTTTATTCTCAGCCTAAAGCGATGAACTTCGAGTAATCTTTATGTTGAAATACAATAGACTTGTCACCGAAATTTGTTTGGTTAAAAATATAACATTAATATTAATTTTTCAAGACAAATTTTAATTTGAGGATGAAATCATGGAAAAATATAGCTAAAAATCTTGTTAAGCCACCTCACAGCAAACACTGGAGGGTAATATTCAAGTGTTAAAGCACAAATGTTGTTCAGCCACTTCGCGGCATAAAGACGTTACAACTATTAATAAATAAGCCATTTTCTTTCAAAACATTTAACAACTAATCTTTCCTTGAACCGTTAAAGTTTTAAAACCTTATAAATGTAAACAGTTATAAGCCTGAGTAATTTAAAATGACTGTTACAGATTACCCCCAGAAATGTCCTTCAGAACGTGTGCAGTTCGCCTCGCATTACTTACGCTGCGCTCAATTGTCAATATTCAGGTCAATACTAGGTCAAGGGTCTGATATTACACATTACATTTTTATTCAAACATGCATCCATTTCACAGCACCGCCTATATGAATAATAATTATAGGAACGTTCGGTAACCATCAACATGTAACATAGATCCGGAAGATGTAATAATAAATGCCAGGTGTAGTATGATTCCTGGAGCCTTTAACCAAAGTATTGCAGTGTAAGCCATAAGAATAAAAAACTATTTGCTAAATAAAATCAACACTAGAGTTTTCGTCTAATCTATTGAAAGAAGAGACCTTCAAACGCCATTTTTTGTCAATACTAAATGGTAGTGTAACGCATGAAAATCTGGTATTACTGCCAACTTATTAATTTTAATTTTATTTCCAATGCAAAATAATTGTTTATATTTATTATTTGCATGACAGTTCTATTGGCAGAATTCTTTGTTATTTATTTACTCTATGAGCGTCTAATGTTTTGCAAATATTTTAAGGCAGATTTTTAAGATAGCAGTGTTAAACGGATTGCTAAAGAAATCTTTTTTAATGTAAACATTGATCAATAGTTTGCAGCATAGTATAAAATACAGTGGAGAACCAAAAAAACTGGTATAGGTGTGCGTATGCAAATAACAGAGGTATGGAACCAATCACAGTAACGCGATGCGGTCGGCAGTGCCTATATAAGACAAGCGTCTGGCAAATTTGCTAAATCGGTTACTGCTGCTACAATGGCAGGTTATCAAGATTTAAGAGAGTTTGAACGTGGTGTTATAGTCGGTGCACGAGAGATAGGACACAGCATCTCCGAAGTAGCGATACAATTTGGATTTTCGCGTACGACCATTTCTCGAGTTTACCGTAAATATCGGGAATCCGGTAAAACATAAAATCTTCGACATCGCTGCGGCCGGAAAAAGATCGTGAACGAACGGGACAAACGATGACTGACGAGAATCATTAAACGTGACAGACGTGCAACACTTTCTCAAATTGGCGCAGATTTCAATGCTGGGGCATCAACAAGTGCCAGCATGCGAACTATTCGACGGACCATCATTGATATGGGCTTTTGGAGCCGAAGGCCCACTCGTGTACCGTTGTTGACTGCACGACACAAAGCTTTACGCCTCGCCTGGGCCCGCCAACACCGCCATTGGACTGTTGATGACTGGAAACACGTTGCCTGGTCTGACGAGTCTCGTTTCCAATTGTATCGGGCGGATGGACGTGTACGGGTATGGAGACATCCTCATGAATCCATGGACCCTACATATCTACAGGGGACTGTTCAAGCTGGCGGGGGCTCTGTCATGGTATGGGGCGTGTGAAGTTGGCATGACATGGGATCCCTGATACGTTTAGATACGACTCTGACAGGTGACAGATACGTAAGAATCCTGTCCGATCACCTGCACCCATTCATGTCCATTGTGCATTCCGACGGACGTGGACAATTCCAGCAGGACAATGCGACACCCCACACGTCGAGAGTTGCTACCGAGTGGCTCCAGGAACACTCTTCTGACTTTAGACACTTCCATTGGCCACCTAAATCACCAGACATGAACATTATTGAGCATATCTGGGATGCCTTGCAACGTGCTGTTCAGAAGAGATCTCCACCGCCTCGCACTCCTATGGATTTGTGGACTGCCCTGCAGGATTCATGGTGTGAATTGCCTCCTGCATACCTTCAGACATTAGTCGAGTCCATGCCACGTCGTCTTGCGGCACTTCTGCGTGCTCGCGGGGGCCCTATACGATATTAGGCAGGTGTACCAGTTTTTTTGGCTCTTCAATGTATAATATTTAGAAAGGGAATTATTGGAAGTGCTTCGCCTTTTGTGCTATGGCAAATTCAAACTGGACTGTGTTGAAAAATTATCTTTGTTCTTGGAACTTTTAAGTCGGCATATTGGATCCTGAGGCTCATCGAAAATATATTAGAAATTTTTATTTGAAGTGGATCCTATAGGCAAGAATTATTTAGGGCATTATTTTATGCTGCCATTTTGCAAGTAGTGTAAGAGAAGAATGCCAGGAGAGTCAATTTACAGAAGAGGGCTCTCTGAGTTTGTGCATGTCCTGTTTAATAGCAATTAAAGCGCTATAATTAACTACGAGAACTTCTTTCTCCAGAAGAACTACAGTTGCGGAAAAGTAAAGACTGAAATAAGTTTGCAGATTGCAGCAACCCGATATAATATGAATTATGTAGTTTAATTTTCAAGAATTCTGCATTACTCTTTCTATAAAGCCTTCCTTGTAAAATTCGTCTTCACTTATTTCAGAAGTAGAGATCTAATGTTTCTAACTAAATATTCTGTAAATCTGAGCAGCCGAGGGAAGAAAAGTAATTTGCTGATTAATGGAGCAGAACCAAGTGATAATTTTTTTATTGGTCATTGAATAATATTTTCCCTAGTGTGAAAAGACTACAAATTAAACTGCCAAATGTGAACTGTAATTATAATTGTATTCTGAGTTGAGCGTTTTGAAATTGAGCTCCATGTATTAATATGTCTGAATATTGATTGATTATGTTGCTTCACAAAACTTTCAAATGCAATAATTAAACGCTCCTCAATAATTCAAATAATTTATTGGTTGGTAGTTTGCTCAGTAGTGATATACTTTTTATTATCATTATAGTTTTTATCATTTTTGTTTTCATTCTACTACAAATTTTATTATTATTTTCACTCCAATATACAAGCTACCTATACGACAACTTGGTTCATTAACCACTACTCCCGAATAATCACACATACCCCAATAGAATACCAGCATTGTAATAGTGGCACCAACAGTGGCGCCATACGCGGATCCTAAAATATCCTAATTCATTCCAGTGTCCACCAACGTGTGGCAATATACCACATACAACAAATATAATTCCGTCGGCTCCACCAAAGTGGGGCTTTAATATCATTTCAGTGGCACCCAACGTGGAGCACGAAAAGGAAGGTCAGTAAGGACGGGTTGTTCAGGGTCTAATACTTGGTAAGTCTATGAATAGGAGAAGCAGAACACCCTATTTTCTAAGAGAAACTGCACCCATAGACTATAAACATTTTAAATACACTGTTACCAACATGAATACTGAACAAGGAGAAACCCCTACCCAGATGATCAGCAATAACACTGAGGTAGTACATGTTAACCAGGCACGAGTCCGAGCTGTACACAGATACCTCACGTGAAGCCCCAGGCATGTCGGCCACACAAGCAGATTACAGTACCCAGACCACACTTACGCAGTTAGCAGCAATGATAATGCAGTTGCAGGAAAATATGGCACAACAACAAATCACTTTGCAGGAGATGAGGCAGATACGAGACTGTCAAAACCAAACGCAGCAGAACATAACTGCCGGTATAGATGAGGTGTAGCTGAAATTTTCACAGCTGAGTCAGGGCGTTGCAAGCCAGGTATCGAACTTGCAAGCGGAGGTAAACAGAGTATCCGTGCAACTGCGGGAAGAAATTGCAAATACACGAGGGGAAATCGAGCTTGTTAAATAACAACGCGCTATCCAGGCCAGTGAAGCAGAGTTGCATTTCAATGAGCTAGAGAAGAGGGCCGAGTGTAGACATAACCTAGATGTTGTAAACGAGCAGGTTTCTGCACAACTTGATTCGTTTGACAGGCATCTAGAAAATAAATTACAACAGATAGAAAAGTCTGCGCACTGCGATTGGCAGAAAATCGAAGCCAGTATTGTCAAAGTGGGAGTAAAGATTAATTTCGTGGAAGAAAAATTAGACCGAGTAGCTGCTTCTATAATATATTTACGATTGTCAGAAAATCCGCGTAGTGGCTCCCAAACCACACCTACAGTTACTTCATTGCAGCTGAATCCACCCACATCAATTGCTATTACACCGGAAATCGCTCAAAAATACAGCGCACCAGTCAGCACACTGCTTCATCATCCCTCAACATTATGGGTGGAGCAGGTACATAGTTCCGAAGGACGTGTAGTGGAGAATCCTATAAATTTCCTTATATGTTTCGAGGAATACATTAATGTGTTTGGTTTGATTGACGCATACATGCTACATTGTCTGAACCTTAGCTTGCGTAGTACCGCATATTACTCTTGGGAGATTTACCAGCCAAACACCAACACTTACGCTGGATTTAAATATAAATTTGTCGCAAGTTTCTGGAACAAAAAAATTCAAGGCAATCTAAGAGCTTAGCTCCACGCGTAGAAGTTCGTGCCCGGTAAAGACAAGAAGCTGGAAACTCATTTCTCAGAGTTGTATGGTCGTTCACGATACATGGATCCACCCATTAGCGACGAAGAATTTGTTGCTACGAGCTGCCATGCAGATACCAAACGCACTGGACTGTCAGATATCCCAGCGATATCGCTTCTTTCAGAGAGGACCTACTAGCTTCGATCAGATAGATAGGCTATAGCGTCAGCAAAATAACCGTTGTTCTAGCCGGCCAGGTAATAATGACAGAACACAGCCTATATACACTGACAACCGCGAACCTAGATATGGTTCCAGATCTTACATAATTACTATACCGAACCCTACCAACTGAGAAACCAAGGGGGTTGGAACTGGTATAACAGGCCGTACCGTGGAAGGAGGCACCGTCAAAAAGGTGGACACCGCAGAGGTGGACGATGGAGAGGCCCAAGAGGTCAAAATAGTGATTCTGAACCACATCCTACTGAATTAGCCACACCAAGTAGTCAGTCTAACCAGTGAGACATGACAAATAACCGTGATGAGCAGCAAGGCAGGACCCTTAATAATGGATCAATGGTACCTTGACAGAGCCCTATCCCAGTACAAGGACAAATTACTAACCATAATTTTTAAGTAGTGCAGGTATCTACAGTGACTGAACAGAATATTATTCCGGAAAGCAATCCGGGTTTTGCAATACATCCTGGAGGAGGTTACTTTGCGAATCATGACCCGCTAGACCCGCGCATGCCTGCTTTTGTACCCACGTCACCGAGGGGTACACGGAATAACAACTCCGACAGACAGAATGGTAAAGACGCAGGCCAGGACAGAAAATTAAACTGATAGGGGTCAGTGAAGTAGGGTCCCTGGCCGAAGGACAGCCTAGTCTACTTGAGGGCTCCACAGTTATAGCTCTAGAAAATTAATTTGGTATGTAAGTACAGGTAAAACCGACTGAGGATTTAGTGGAAATGATTGTTAATACAGACGTATTGAGTGAAACAGAGCGGGAATTTTTATTAAGTAAGCATGTGGAAGAAATTTTAAATTTTCAGGAAACCTCATGGCTGGAAATAATGTTGACAGTATGTAACTTACAAGCTCCTGCATTATTTTACAGCGGAGCCGAAATCAGCTGCATTTCAGAAGAACTATTTAAAGCCAAACAGAGCTCTCGTTATAAGTTACCAATTTTTCCAGTGCCTAGCTTACGCATTGTAGGAGCTACGTCTAGATCAAGCCCAGTAGTAAATCAGCAGGTGAGTTTAACCATAGAGGGCTTAGGAAGTTTGAAAACTGTACCTGTATTAATTATAAAAGGCCCAATTAAACCTTTAATTTTGAGAGCAGAATTTTTGACACGCGACAAAATTAGTTTAGATTTTGGCGGATGGCTTGTTAGCACTTCAATTAAAATACTGTAGCGTCTCCAGAATTTTTGTAAATTATCAGACAATTTTATATGTTCTCTGAAGAGTGAAATTTTCCCGATAAACAAATATTTAAGCCCTATAGTTTTAGCCTCCCCTGCGGATATTTACCAGGCTGTGTAAAGTGTGGATGTTATCACCAGAAACCAGAAGCAAATGCTTGAACTGTAGCTTACATCACTTGGAGCTATATTTTCCGAGAAACCAGGCAGAAACAAATTCTTCCAGGCTGACTTCCAGTAATTCCGGGTGAATCATTTCACAATAAAACTTATCCGATACCTGCTACAACAATTAACTGAATATTTACAGTCAATTCTGTCGTGGAACGTTATTCAGCACGATTATAGCCCATTTTATAGTCCCACGGTATATGTGTCAGGAAAATATACGGAACAGTAAGGTTATGTTTGGACGGTCAGTACATCAACCGCGTTACAGTAAAGTGCAGAGAAAACCCCATGCCTACAGAGGAGATGCTAAGATTATATCAAGGAGTGAAATACATGACCACTGCAGATTAAACGCATGGATATTGGCAAATTCCGTTAACAGAGGAGTCTAGAAAATATACCGGAATTTTCATTTAGAAATCAGCAGTGCGTGTTTCAAGTACTGCCGTTTGGTCTATGTAATACCGTTGCACAATTTACCCCCTGCATGAATGTTACATTAGGCGAAGATTGCACAGGATTTGCAAAAGCATATGTGGACGATGTCCTGATTGTTCCATCCACATTTTACGAGCACCTGAACCACATTAATATTGTGTTATAAATATTATCCACATCCGGCATAACAGTTAAATTAAGAAAATCTTTATTTTGCAAGGAAAAGGTCTCTTTTTTTGGCCATATTCTTACACCTGAAGGCATACGCACTGCTCCAGACAACTAAATTGCTATCGCCAATTTTCCTACTCCGCGTAAAGTAAAACAGCTGAGAGCTTTTCTGGGTGTAGTCGGTTTCTACCTAAACTACTCTGATAAAGTTGCCAGTACTGCCTTGCCACTGTTCGAGTTATTAAAGAAGGGTGTTTTCCCTGGTAATGGACCGAGCCACGACGACTAGCATTTGAAGCAGTGAAGCAATTGTTTTTAAATTGACACATAATTAATCACCCAAGAAAAGGTGCTACTTATTATTTGTACACAATAGCCTCAGCTTATGTCTTAGGTGTTAAGCTTGCGTAGTTAAATGATGGTGTTGTTTGCAATGGTAAGCCACACATTAAGTAAGCCAGAACGTAACCACACGATAACGGAGAAAGGAATGCTAGTATCAGTTTTGGCACTGCAAAAATATCGAAACTTGCTCCTAGGGGAGGAGATTGTTTTAAGGACTGTCCATCAAGCCTTACCAAGCCTGAAGACCGGCAGAATTTTTAGTAGTCGACTCACTAGGTGGACACTTCTTATACAAGAGTTCGATATTGAATACCAGCACATCAAGGGAACTAGTTATGTTACAGCTGATTTTTTAAGCCGCATACTAGACGACAAACCTGCACATGCGGATAGAAAACCTTAAGAATACGTGGTTGCTCCGGTAAAGAAGCAAGCAAGTGCATATGTTGATTGACAAAAGAATTTAAATAATATTGATGAAGAGTAATGTAATGAAGAATTCTGTAAAAATTATTTTCGGTAAGCTTTCTCAATTACCACCGCAACACGAGATTCATACCATGTTGTGTTAATAAAGATGGTATTCTATTTCTTCACAATAAGTCAAGATCGAAATTTCAGGACGATTGGAAATTAGTAATTACAGGCAAACTGCTGCAAAATTTGGTAATTAACACTCATTAAATTTTAGCCATGTTGGCATCAAGAAAACTTACGAGGCTCTGAACCGAAAATTATATTGCAAAGGAATGCAGCAAGCTGTTACCATACAAGTTTGCTCATGTCACACGTGTCAAAAATGTAATTACGCACCTGACAATCTAATGGGAGAAATACAGCCCATTATTCCGCAACGTCCAATTGATTTAATTTCAGTTGACCTATTCGGTCCCCTTTCCTCTGTCCAAATGTTATGTAGCTTATATTTTTGTAATCATGGATGTGTTGACAAAATTTACCAAGTTGTATGCGATAGTTAAGGCTAAAGCACAGACGGTCATGTCTAAGCTGAAATCATTCGTAGAAGAAGTCGGCCAGCCTAAGTGTGTTTTGTCCGATAAGGTGACAATTTACTGGCAAAATCTGGCAAGAGGGCACCAAGAAACTAAATATTTTGCCCACTACAGCCGCTGTAAGACACCCGCAAGGCAGCCCTGTGCAAAGGCGGATGAAAACCCTGGGAAATATGGTACGAATATATTGCCACCAAAGTCAGCAAAGTTGGCGTGACAGGTCACCTTTGTTTGAGTATATTATGAATAATACTGTTCATGAATCAACCACTGTTACCCCCTATGAAAATTTTGACTGGTCGACGATCCAGCATTTTTTACCCCGATAAAGTACCAGTTCCGCCAGCTTTAATGGAAGAAACGCAACTTCAAGGGCAACAAGTAAGAGATGAGCTTAACTTGTTGGTAGAGCAGACACTTCATTTAGCAGCCAAGGAGAGAAAAAAATGTACTTATACGTCACGAATTAACATAGTTCCAAGTAGTTTTAGTGTAGGGAGTGAATGTAAGCAAGTTCTGGGATCGCATCAGTTCTAAGCTTCTACCGCTGTATTGGGGTCCATTAGATCTAACAAGTGTGAAAAAGGCCAACTGCTACGAGCTTTCTTGTCCTACATCTAGAAAAAAATAATAGTTCATTTTAACTTAACATCACTGAGAAAATATCACGCTCCAATAGCAAGAGTATAAGTTAATACACGGCACCACAGTAGCTAGCGCAGGAAAGGATCATATGAATGGATTTTTTTCTTTCCCAGCAAGACCGACAGCTGACTATATTTATTTATTTGGGGAAAGTGAGAGATAGCTAAATTAATTATGGTAGCTTCATCATATTCTCTGCAGAACTTCAGCATTTCGTATGTAAATATGTATCCAATAACAGAGGCAAGGAGGCCGAACCAGCGATTTTTCGATATATAATAACGACGTTATCCGGGATCTGGGGAGAGAGTTTGTTATCAAAAGGTCCGGAGTTCGCCATTGAAAGAACGTCTCATCCCCTATAGCTTCTCCGTGAATATGGCTGATTCGCGGTTATATAAGAACATCTTATACCAACATTTTCAAAAAAATGTCACTTCCTGTATGCTTATATGTGTATATATGCTAACGTTAACATTGAGCGGAGTACTTAAGAGTAAGGTTGGTAACGTGTCAGAAAAAAAAATGACGTCAAGCCTAACGTATTTTTAAAAAGGTAAATTGTTTGAAGTGGTGACAACTGAAAATTATTTTTGTTTTATTGGTATTATAGACATAATTTACGTAAATAAAATCATGATTTTTCGTCATAGAGTTTGCAGTATCACTTGGTTGACACCGTTATTTTTTATAGTAATTAGGTCTATGACTATGGCCGTGTCCCCACTAACACTTTCTTTTAACAAAAAAGGTCACGTGACCCAAATTTTTCTGCAAAAATTTGTAGCGTATGTTTGCTATTTGCGCTGTGCGTTGTGTCAATTTCGAAGGCGATGAAGGATTAAANTCAGAAAAAAAAATGACGTCAAGCCTAACGTATTTTTAAAAAGGTAAATTGTTTGAAGTGGTGACAACTGAAAATAATTTTTGTTTTATTGGTATTATAGACATAATTTACGTAAATAAAATCATGATTTTTCGTCATAGAGTTTGCAGTATCACTTGGTTGACACCGTTATTTTTTATAGTAATTAGGTCTATGACTATGGCCGTGTCCCCACTGACACTTTCTTTTAACAAAAAAGGTCACGTGACCCAAATTTATCTGCAAAAATTTGTAGCGTATGTTTGCTATTTGCGCTGTGCGTTGTGTCAATTTCGAAGGCGATGAAGGATTAAANTCTGCAAAAATTTGTAGCGTATGTTTGCTATTTGCGCTGTGCGTTGTGTCAATTTCGAAGGCGATGAAGGATTAAATACAAGTTACTGTATACCAGCCATGTAAATTCTTCTGAGAACAGATTCTTAGTTATTGTAAAAATATGTGTCAGTTTCGTAATATATATTTTACTAAGGCACTCTGTGGCATGCATTGTATTTACAAACAATTTTTTATCGTTTAGTAACATTTCTATGTTTCCAATCGTTTATTCTGATTTTATTTAAGATGCCGTGATTTGAAAGTTTTTATGGAACAGGTAAGGGTTAGTTTACAAACTCTTAGATTTTTAACATTTTTGTTTTTTTGCGTGTAACTTTAATCTCTTAAGTCTTGTATAACATACAGCATCGTGCATTTTGAATACTTAGACGCTGTGGTGTTAAAGTTGAAACCTAACAAGGTACAAAACGCAAACCTGCATAAAAGAACGAAATTTTAACTAATTGTAACACGGAGATGGTTAATATTTCTATGTTGCAAGAGTATACGTGTTGGTATAAAATAAAAGCTGAAATTGTTCGACATGATTTGGCAATTTTAAGGTAATATTCGCAGATCCATTAAAGGGGCGTGTTTTTCTTTATATCTAAGGAAAAATTGTTGCACCCTAGAGAAAAATTTACTTGCATGACAATGTAATATTGCGTACGCGTATGGAAAAATTAGTGTACGACCTCTGCAGAACCTAAACAAGATCATAACCCGTGTGTGCATTATCTCCCTCAACAGCTCAAAGAGAGGTTCGAAACTAAACATGACACCGTGTTGGAAACATTGCATGATTAATATTTGTTAAAGCAAAAAAAANCAAAGAGAGGTTCGAAACTAAACATGACACCGTGTTGGAAACATTGCATGATTAATATTTGTTAAAGCAAAAAAAATAACCAAAATGAGTTTTAAGAAGGAAAGACTGTACAACACAGTTATAACATAGTTCAAAATTGTTAATTCCGTAATGTAAAAAAAATATAAAACTGGGGTGGAATGTACGCATATATCAAGAAGAAAAATATTTATATAGTTGAGCATGGTAGCTCAAACTTTTCTCACCTCAACACCACATTTTTGGTTCAAATCTCAATTAGTACTTAATTTTTAACACTTTTGGCTTTAGTTGTGGGACTTGTTTTTCTTTGTAAAAAATAACCAACGACGAAAGCGTTTTTTTCTAAACACTGATAAAAGTTGCAAAAGAAATAGGCCTCTTACGTCCCCCAGTTACATAATTAAATGCATAATAAGGGTGGCTTACCCTAGTTTTCCTATGACTGAGTTGGATAGCAGTCACAATTTTTTCACCAGGTACGTGTATCCATGCACGTGAACGGAATCCAGAAGTTTTTTGCTTTATTGTCANGCAGTCACAATTTTTTCACCAGGTACGTGTATCCATGCACGTGAACGGAATCCAGAAGTTTTTTGCTTTATTGTCACCTAACCTGTTCCTCAGTTCCACTTTCACGGGGGATACAAGATAAGGATGTAGTTCCTATAGGCATTGTTCTTATTTTAGGCCTGGCTACCATGGGCCACGAGATAATTCGCCATATCCACCCACCTTATGTAGTCACCCGTAAGAAATAATCACTTAAATCTATTCGCCTCTCACCAGCTGTTATTTATGGTCTGTCGTGTAAAAAATGTCGTTAAAGATTTTGTAAGGGAAAATACGCCAAAAAATTTAATAAATTAAAAATGGCGGGGAATTGTTCCCTTAACCGCAAATAAAGTTTATTCCAATCAGATTGGGAAGTTCAATGCTAATAGTTGGTAACCAAAAGTTTTCGCAACCAGATAACAATTATGTTGCGCGTGTACCGGACTCCCTTCATTTTGCATGTAAATAAATGGGATAATTGCAATTACCAGAAAATAAATATTATATTTAATTTTCCTGTTTGAAGTGTGGTAGAACCTATGTCAATAATAAAACTCTGTTTCAAGCACAACAGTGGGAAATTTACAAAATATTCACACGTGTGTTTTTTTCTGTACAGCTGGATTTAAAAAAACTTTNCAAGCACAACAGTGGGAAATTTACAAAATATTCACACGTGTGTTTTTTTCTGTACAGCTGGATTTAAAAAAACTTTTGTATTACATTAACTTTAATGGAATGTGACCAGAGATTCAAAAAAATCATTTTGGCGACAGCTATATATATTTTNTTTGTATTACATTAACTTTAATGGAATGTGACCAGAGATTCAAAAAAATCATTTTGGCGACAGCTATATATATTTTGTTCTTAAAGTCATTACTTTATTCACTAAAATTAGCGTGTTTATGAAAATTAAATTCTTAACATAATATTGTACTTTTAGTGGTTAATCTTGTAAAAAGACATTGGAGGGCGTAAATAAAAGTTACAAAATAACGTCAATACTTTAATATTTGGGCTGAGGCAAGTATAAGTTATAGACTACGTGTTTGTTGAAATTGACAAGCACAGTGCTTTAACCAATTTAAATTTAATCAAATTGCATTAAAAATTGATTAGAGGAAGTATAAAAACATCTCAAAAGACTTGTTTACCAATCAGTATTCTAACCTCAAACTCATTCCAGGCCGTTTTTACTAATCGTGTTAGTAGAAACGCAGTTCAATGTTGGGACACGGAGACTAGTTGTGCGCAGCCAGCGAGATCGGTCTACCACATCTTTAGTTTATGGTATGAATCAAAATTCAAGCCAAACACAAACATTCACCCACAAATATACAGAATTTATTAATTTACCTCCAGCTTAAAAGCGGTCCTCTTCAGAACACCAGCGCACATTGTGACGGAAATTTTGCCCGTGCCTAACTCTGCAAGGAACGTCTCTTGTTCCCAAGCGGAACAGAATAAACCTGCGGACTAAGCAATCTGTCGTGCGACCCTGTGCAAGCGCAGTTAAAAAAATTAATTAATTAAATAATTCTCACGCGATAATTGATAGGTCGGAGAGCCATTGGCGTGATGCAGACGGGTCTTTATTGTAGCGGCCGCCTCGCGCTGCGAGGTGACGAGCTCATGACGTGAACTCCGCAGCGTCCCTCTGCAACTTAAAGCTTGGTTCACAGCTGTAAGCATAACAGTAGCCTCTCAATACAGGTCGTGCGGGGAAGAATAATTCCATTATCGACCTCCGTGTTTTCCAAACTATCGATTCTCAACTGCGCATAACAGGTGTGTGCATGAGGGTTCCTCGTAGTAATGGTTATATTTAATTTATTGTGCGGCCGCATGGCGCATCAGACAATCAGAGCAGAGTATAAATTTTTCAACGAAGTGGTTTATTTAGAATTGGAGGAAAAGATATGCTGCAGAAACTAAGAAGTGTCGCCAGATATAAATTGAGAGAAAATACATTTTTTAAGGTTATTCACATCTTTACGGTCGCAAAAAAAAAAAGTTTGTAAACACAAGTAAAAATGGTAACTATTTTTAATCACTGTCAGTTTTCAACGCAATATCACAATATTTTACGAAAATACATTATTTACCAACACTGCCAATCGACGTTAGGCCCGTTGCAAAATTTAATTTGCTGGAATATGTGATACATAAGTAGGGGCAGTGACATTTCGCGAAAAGATTTCGAGAGAAGATACATTCGAAAGCACTGTAGGGTCTTCCAGCTTCTTTGATTGGCTAAAAAAAAATGTCCTGGCCCATTTAAACCGTTTGCGCACGAATCACGAAGGTTCAGTGTCGTAGTTACTTAGTCCTGAGTGGCTTTGTCAAAGACGGACACGGCACCAGCAGCCAACGGAGGTATAACAACAGCTGAGGTGTGTATATAGTATTGAAGTTTACTGTGTGCTCCGATTTATACGCGAAAAGTCACTGGCCCTATACATAAGTGTTCAATTGTGAATCAATTTCGCAGAATAATTCTGGTCGTGCGAATGTTTCACTCTCCTGTCCTATGCTGTGTGCTAATGTTTTTTTTTATATGGGAAGCCACCACAAGGCGCTCACGTACCTGAAGAGTTGTTGGGCGGTTTCAAGGGCCAGACGCGAGGGAGCAGCACGCGCGCGTACCGCCACGTCACTCCTACGTGAAAGACGCTGAGCTGGTTGGCAGCGTCTTCGTCGTCGCGCTCTACTTTGAAAATTTGATCTCGAACAGTGGTGCTTCATTACACGCAATGAAATCCCACNTTTGAAAATTTGATCTCGAACAGTGGTGCTTCATTACACGCAATGAAATCCCACACACGTACAGTTATACTTTTCTCCTACCTCTAGAAGGTAACTGCGTAGCCAGGCTATAAAATGCGAATTTTTTTACAATTTTACAAAGTTTTTTTCTTTCTCATTGACTACACTTATTAAGATGAAATCCCAACTACATGGCATAAGTTATTGGTTTTTACCTTTTCTGGAAAAAAAAAAAAAGGCGGTAGTCCCGTAACACCTCCTACGCTTCTCCTTTTTGGCAGCGAACTAGCGCAGTGTTGGGCGGCGCCAAAGCCAGGTTATGCCCGCATCGTAAACGTATGACCAAACAAACGAGTCCAGATTTATTTCAGTCGTTTCATTAGTCACGAAGCTATAAAGTCGGGATGGATAACCTTGCAAACTTTACATCGTGGTTTCTGGCCTGGTACCCCATGTGTCTGACTGTAAAGACGTATTCACGTAAAAAAAAAGATGGAAAATAAGTTTTTTAACTGATCACAAACATTTTTATTCGTATGTATTGACATTTATTTATAAATTTTAAAAAATAATTTCTCAGGTTTTGCAAAATTTTGACGTCTTGCTGCCTCTGAGGAGATAGTATGGTAAAGGGTTAAGGGGACTCCTAGTAAAATATTGCACGTAAAATCAGTGTGTGCGTTTATACGTGTATCGCAATAAATAAATGTTATGGGAATACTTATTTTTTCCAGGTTAGGTAAAAAACAATTACCTAAAGCTACCAATTTTTTGCTTTTATCCTATTCAATNTAATAGAGGATTTTCTGCCTATTTTCTTAAGTGGGAGGAGAAAAGTACAAAGTGGCATATGTAGTTTAAGCCACTGGCTTACATGGTGTGTAATAATATTTTACTGTTACATATACATTTGGGAGGAATTCAGCTTACCGGAAATGCATATCGCCATTCTTGGAAGAGGCCGTCACATTGCCTCCTTATGACCAAGCGTGGCCTTGAGGCGATTAATGGGAGAAATACAGCCCATTATTCCGCAACGTCCACTTGATTTAATTCTGTTTAAACAAAAGACCCTTGGAACTGAAAATTATACTGCCTACTAAATAAGCAGCTTGATCAGGACATTTTGGGAGTTGCATATTCTTCTGGCAGTCATAAAAGAAGATCAGAAGCTCCTGCTTTTCCTCTCGTAACTTACCATAGAATGTACTTGCTTTCAATTTATGGGTTTTCTTCTGTGTTATAAGTTTTTGTTTCTCAGTAGTATTTATTTCTACCTTTAGTATTTCTTCCAATTCCAAGCAGACAGGACAAACATATGTTCCGGGACTTCCAAAACCAACATTGTAATTGTTACAGAACACTTTACGAAAATAACACTCCTTAAACTTAAGTTCGCTTTCAGCTGTCGTGTGGTAAAGTCTCCAAAGTTTTTTAATATTCAATTCTGGTGGCAAGTATAACCTGCGATCAGTTTTCCTGTTTCGACAGTAGTAAGACTCTGCGCACTTCAAGAACTTTATGAATTTGCCTACAGCTTCTCTACGACATGCATTCTTAACCCNAGTTGCATATTCTTCTGGCAGTCATAAAAGAAGATCAGAAGCTCCTGCTTTTCCTCTCGTAACTTACCATAGAATGCACTTGCTTTCAATTTATGGGTTTTCTTCTGTGTTATAAGTTTTTGTTTCTCAGTAGTATTTATTTATACCTTTAGTATTTCTTCCAATTCCAAGCAGACAGGACAAACATCTGTTCCGGGACTTCCAAAACCAACATTGTAATTGTTACAGAACACTTTACGAAAATAACACTCCTTAAACTTAAGTTCGCTTTCAGCTGTCGTGTGGTAAAGTCTCCAAAGTTTTTTAATATTCAATTCTGGTGGCAAGTATAACCTGCGATCACTTTTCCTGTTTCGACAGTAGTAAGACTCTGCACACTTCAAGGACTTTATGAATTTGCCTACAGCTTCTCTACGACATGCATTCTTAACCCTTATTCTGTCCCCTTCCCTGTTTTCCCGTGTGTGATCTAAGAACACCTTGCACACGATCCTTTTTCGTCCCCAAAACATCGAGAAATGTTTCACGACACACAGGGATATGCGAACCACAGGTTTTATTCAGTACATGTTAAGTGAATATTAGGCTTCGTTTTTAATCTCCTTCGATTCTCCTTTTTTTTGCTGGAAGTAGCGCAGTGTTGAATGATAAAATTGTCCTCCTCTATTTTATTGTCTGATTTGTAAGACACACGGTTAAACTCGCTGATACCCTACATCTGCAGCGTAGAACACTTCCATATCTAGCTATTGTGTTTGCATTTTGGATATTGAGGTGGAAAAATAGTAGAATATCTTAAAGGAAGTATAGCTGATATTGATAAAGTTATTTCATAGCAATGCAGAACAACAAAATGCTAATTATGTGATCAATTACATAACTTACGATATTCCGCACATAACCTCTAAAATCACTCAAAATAACTCACCTTTCTCGCTTTTACCTAGGTCTTTTCCAAGTTTCTCCTGCTGCCGCATCCTTTTCCGTCCTCTTCCTGGAGTTTCTTTAGAAACAAGAAAAGTTTCGTCGCCCATTTTTCAATAAACGATGCCATGGAAATTGACAACGAACAGCTATGTCTCTTGATTACACTAGAACGCCACAGTAGCGAATATGGCCAACATTTTGCTTTGGAAGTTTCCTACATTAGGTAAAAGAAATGGAACATGTGTAATTTGTTCCGTGCATAAACCTCTAACTATAATCGAAACCCCCTTTAAAAAATGTTTATTTTATCCACTTAAATATTGTGTTATTCTCATGTTGGTACATTCGATCATGTCAACGGACGATTAAGTACAGATCGCTAGAGTTGGTGAGACTTATACACAATGGACACCATTCTTCTTCCGCGATATATCTTGATTTTCGCATTTGTTAATGTGAATAGAAGATTTTGAGAGTAACTGGTGGTGGATATATATGAACTTAGATTGTTATGAAACTCACAGCTTATGCAAACCAATTGAACTCATTCTTAGAAATATATTGGTGCGAACAACTCCGTTTATAAACGAATGATCGTTAGGCGTTTTGAACCTAATGGACACCGTATCACGACGTGTATTAATGGTGTGACATCTGAAAGTTCTGCAACCGACATGAGTCTTCCATACCAATGGTTGCAGGTCTGCAGGCTCCATATAACACATATTCCACTCACTCTGGAAAGGTGTAAGCTGAGCGCCNATTGGTGCGAACAACTCCGTTTATAAACGAATGATCGTTAGGCGTTTTGAACCTAATGGACACCGTATCACGACGTGTATTAATGGTGTGCCATCTGAAAGTTCTGCAACCGACATGAGTCTTCCATACCAATTGTTGCAGGTCTGCAGGCTCTATATAACACATATTCCACGCACTCTGGAAAGGTGTAAGCTGAGCGCCAGCATTTCCCAACACCAGTTCAAAAATAACGTTATAATGCGCGTGGCCTCTCACCTCGGGCGCCAGCTCCCATCACGCGCAGGCCGACGGTGTGGGAGGGCTGACTCCCCTCGACCCTCTCTTCACCAACCATGCCTGCCCTGTTGCGTCGCCCCGCAGCCGGGGGAATGGTTGACAGCAGACCTGTCTGGCGTCACAGCCAGACAGGAAGAGGGTGGAGGAGGCTCCACCCCCGTCCTGCTGGAGGAGTCGACGACGTTGCACCACGGTATTTCGAGAAATTTCTCGACTATGCCGACGACACGGGAAATTTGTAAGCACCAATCTTGAGGGGCAAAGGTCGGTGATTTCTGGAGAGGAGGCCCCAATGTTCTTGTGGGTGCGTTCTGTGANTGTGGGAGGGCTGACTCCCCTCGACCCTCCTCTTCAACCGCCATGCCTGCCCTGTTGCGTCGCCCAGCAGCCGGGGGAATGGTTGACAGAAGACCTGTCTGGCGTCACAGCCAGACAGGAAGAGGGTGGAGGAGGCTCCACCCCCGTCCTACTGGAGGAGTCGACGACGTTGCACCACGGTATTTCGAGAAATTTCTCGACTATGCCGACGACACGGGAAATTTGTAAGCACCAATCTTGAGGGGCAAAGGTCGGTGATTTCTGGAGAGGAGGCCCCAATGTTCTTGTGGGTGCGTTCTGTGAAACAGGACTTGGATGCCAGACGATGTTTCTTGTCAAATGGTCGTTGACACAGGGGCGACTATACCGGTGGTAAGACCGGACATTCTCGGGCATTCCTCCCAGCGATCGTCCGATACGAGCATAGATCACTGCTATTGAACTACAGCAATGGGCGAGATCACGCCAATAATTGATCCCTGTTTTCCTAATTCTACTCGAATTAATATACTTATTGATAAACCAATTATTCCTGATCATATTCCTAATATGAAATATAAAGTTCCAATAGATTTGTAATTGGTTGAGAAGAGTCATTTTTTTATTAGTAAGATGGTGGAATTCTGAAAGAGATGAAGGATTTAGATGTGATAGAGCCATAAATTTGCACATGGTCTTCACCCATTGAGCTTGTTAAAAAGAAAGATGGCTCTATTCGATTTTGTGTTTATTATAGCCAACTTAATAATGTGACCAAGAAAGATTCTTACCCACTCCCTAGGATAGACGACACACAGAATGGCCTAGCAAGTTCACAGTGGTTTTCTACTTTAGACATGAAGAGCGGTTATTGGCGGTGCGAGGTGGCCCCAGAAGACAAAGAAAAGACTGCCTTTTGTGTCCCAGGGAAAGGAACCTGACAATTGAAAGTTATGCCCTTTAGACTATGCAATGCCCATGCCACCTTTCAAGTACTGATGGAGAAAGTTCTGTCCTTAGACATTTTCCAGGTGTACCGAGATGAAATTGTGGTCATGGGAAGAACATCTGAAGAGTACCTGGCACGACTAGATTATGTGTTACAGAAAGTAGCAGCAGCATATCTAAAATTACCTCCTTAGAAATGCTTCCTTTTCCAAAAGAAAATTAATTTCTTAGACCATATTGTATCGGCCCATGGGAGTGAAACAGACCTTGAGAAGACCAGAGCAATAAGAGATTGGCCTCTACCAAATGATTAAACTGAAATGCGAAGTTTTCTGATCCTATGTGCTTACTACCGTCGAATTGTGCCCGGGATCGCCATGATCATCAAGCCTCTGCATGAATTGACTGAGGCAAAAAGAAAATTTTATTAGACCCGCCAAGTGCGAAGTTGCTTTAAATACATTAAAGGAAATGCTGATATCTCTCACAGTGCTGGGCTTCCCGAGTTGAGAGGGTGAGTTCATTCTGGATACTGATGCTAGTGATGTAGGTATTGGGGCTGTGTTATCTCAGATTCAGGATGGTAAGGAGAAACCACTGGAATACTTCATACTCTCACCAGCCTGAGAGGAATTACTGTGTGACACACAGGGAGCTTCTGACCATGGTGAAGGCAATTGCAAATTTTCACCCGTATCTTTATGGCAGACACTTCATCCTAAGAACTAATGATACTTCATTGTGCTACCTACTAAATTTCAAGAACCCCTAATGTAAAATAGCCTGGTGGATACAGCACCTGCAAGAATATGACTTTGAAATACATCACAGGTCTGGACGCCTTCACAGCAATGCGGATGCACTTTCCAAAACACCATATGAACCATTCTGTCGTCATTGTGAACACCAGGAGAAAAAAGGTGGTGCATCATGGAAGACAAGAAGCACAATAATTCAAGGCTCTGTATCCTGTGATGGGTCACCTACATGGGACGATAAGGATATTAGAAATGATCAGCTAACTGACCCCACCTTGCATCAAATATTGGAGGGGGAGAAGCCAGTTGTCGACCAAGATGGGAGGAGATATCCAGCCTAGGGCTGACAGTCAAGGCATACTGGGCACAGTGAAATTCCCTTGTACAGAATAATGGTACGCTTTACAGGATCTGGGAAAGTAATTATGGAAAACAAAGTCGCTTACCATTGGTCCTACCAGAATGCTGAAACTCGGAAGTGCTAAGAGAACTGCACAGCAGAGCAGCAGGTGGTTACTTCGGTGTAAATAAGACTATCGATGGAGTATGGCTGAGATTATATTGACTGCTTTGTCAGGAGGATGTTGAGAATTGGTGCCATTCTATACGATACCTGTACCGCGATGAAGAGTCCGAGGATTAAGGGACGACATCCCATTCATAAATACAATGTTAGGGCACCATTTGAGAGTATAGCAGTGGACATTCTCGGATCATTGCCAGTTACTGAGGGGGGATTGGTACCTTCTGGTAGCGCAAGACTACTTCACAAAGTGGCCTAAGGTCATGCCAGTTCCAAACCAAGAAGTTGGCACTGTAGCTAATACACTTGTAGAACATGTTTTCTCCAGGTTTGAAATGCCACTCGAGCTTCATTCTGATCAAGGATGAAATTTGGAACTGCTCTTTTTCAAGAGGTAACAAATATTTTAGGAATGAAGAAAACTCGTACCACAAAATTACACCCCAGTCAGATGGGATGGTAGAGAGGCTGAATTGTACCATTGAACAGTACCTGGCAATATTAGTGGAAGACAACCAGAAGTATTGGGACTCCAAAGCGCCCTTATTCATCCTGGCATATTGTTCGGCGGTTAACGAGTCAAGGGTAACGCCTTCAAGGATACTGTTTGGGACCTGGTGACCTGCTGTTCAGAAATCCAGTGGAAAAAAAAGCAGCCACTCCAGAATATGTCAGCAAACTACAGCAGAGGTTAGTTGACTAACAGTACATGAATTTGCCCGTAGACACCTTAAAATTAACAGTGACGGAATGAAGACACGATATGACCGGATTATGCCTGAGCTGGTGTGGCTGTACAGCCTCCAAAGGAAGAAGGGATATCGCCGGAAACTACAGAAATGTTGGGAAGGCAAGTACATGATCCTGAAACAGATACATGATGTGGTCTAACGGATTTGTCGACAGGGCTCGCGGGTGAAAGCTAAGGTTGTCCACATNACGAAGGTTCAGATGTTGGAGAGTCTGTTAGGGACGAACCGTCATAAGAAGGGGGCAGTATTACGCGCGCCACCTCTCTCCTCGGGCGGGAGCTCCCATTACGCGCAGGCCTGTGCTGCTCTTTCATTCCACCTATCTTGTGTCCCTGTGTCCCTGTCATGAACCTGTGTTCGAATGCCCCTTTATACACTACTGATAGGTATGTATCTCGGGTACTGCAACCAGCTCTATAATTTTTTTTTTTAAGAATACTTTTGATTAGTGTATGTGCTGTGGGTTATAAACTAAATTTTTACACTGTGCAATTTTCTCACAAAATCCTGGTTCTTAAATATCAAAACATTAAATAAAAGTACTGAACGAGAGTTTCTATTTATTTTATACTGAAGAACCGTGATATTAAAAAAAATATTGTGTAAATAATATTGTCTATAACCACCACTCATTTCGTCGCACAACTACTTCTTCTTATACTGATGCCAACGCTCCTGCATACATGTTAGGCAGCATTACAGTTCAAATGTTTGCAGTTAACGGCAGAGGTATTTTTTCTGAGATTGATTTTAAAATGTTCGAAAACAGTGAACCACCTGGGGTGACCGTTGTCTATGGATGTGCGGCATGGCAAAGTATCGATCACGAAACAATATTTCTGAAATATCGCAAATACGATATGGTCCAGCAGAGTAGAAAAATATATTGCATATGCGATATTAGCGAAATCGATGTTGCCTAAATGCGATATTAGTGATGTGCGGTGTGGTGGTATGCGATGTTAGCGAGGTGGGATTTTTGCCATTTCAATATTTCCTATATTTTCGATGCCGATTACTTGCGGTACCAATATAAGCGACAATAACGATATATCGCCATCAATTTTATACTCCCTGGGAGCGATATATCGCACCGATACAGATATGGTTAACATGTTTCGAAACGATATTGAAAATTGTATATCGCATAGCCCTGCCGTGGGCAATGTCTTTCTTTACGAGATAACAGCGATGGCGGCTGTAGTATGAAGTTCTCGTGTGGGTGGCGAGCCAATAGGCGGGTGCTAGCATGGAGGTATTGATTAATTAAACACGAGGTCATTACTGAAACTATTTATACTTTCCTACGGAGGATACATATTTGGTTATTGACAGAGACCTGCAAAATTCGTGTTATTATTTCAAGAAATGCTAGAATGCTAACACTTGTGCTTTTGTATTGCGTTTGTCAACTGAGCACTGTTTTCCTGGACACGCCCTGGACGACTTTGGGCGAATAGGAAGCCACAACGACATCACTGTTCCATTCACGTTCAACCAAGACAAAAGTGGAAATTGGTCCTCACTGCCGCAAAAACCTATAAACAAATCGTACTACTAGAACATGCATAGGACGGTGAGTTTTAGCGTGCTGTCAGAAAATATCGTGAATTTCGCAGGCCCCTTTTTATTGAAGGTTTAGTGGTCGCAACTCTGAGGAGGAAGGAACGAAAAGTGAGTCGACCAAATATTTGCGGCTTGGAAAACTAGGACTAGAAGATAAATAAATTAGAGGTTCTTCACAAACCCCCTGGCCGCCTCAATGTAAATATAAAACAGTAAAAATTAAAAGCAACAATTATCCATTAAAAAGAAACTCAAATAATCCAGTGTTTTCATTTGTAGAGCAAGAACGCACTTCCAGTTTTTTATTAACAGTAGGATTAGCTATTTAAGTTATTTATTCCTACTGAGCTTCAGACTAAGGTTTTTAAAAGTTGCACACCGCAATCATCTGCACATTGTAGATATACGATCACGACATTTTGTTTCCTTTGGTACCATCAAAAACAAAATTCATTCAATTCTAAATTTTTCTTAACTTGGGTTAGAGATAAACTGTTTTTTATTAAATTATGATAACGAGTTCATTATTATTTCGTCCCTACCCTTTATCGCTGCCAAGGAAAGCAACCAGTGTTTTATAAAAAATATATAAGACTCATTGTTACAGAGTTACAACTTTTACTGAAGAATACAAACAACGACTTCGAGGAGAATTTGATTCCATTGTGAAAGCAGGATTGGAAAAGATTATCTTTGATTGTAGTTTCGTCTGTGAGTAAATTTAGTTGCAACGCAAATGTTTAAATAGATGTACAAGAAAACATGCTTTTCCCGCATAATTTAGATTTATGTCCGTATTTAAAACCTACTCATTTTATTGCGTTTCATTACACGCTTCAAAAATATTTTGTCTAAGTACATTTAGGAAATCAGGGATTTTTATTTTACGTTAAATCATATCCGCGATAGTTTTTAAAGTCAAAGTTAACACTCCGTTACTGACAGTATAAAAAACTACTTTTGTGAACTTTTTACTTTCGCACATGTCAACATTAACAATTTCAACGCACGAATCAAATACCGTTTATCAGAGCTAACAATATAATCGGGAAAACAAGAACATTGCAATTATATGCATTAATTATTTCACACAAATTCCTTGGCCGTAAGTTAAACGACCTGATTAAAATCTTATGTTACCTCACATTTGCTACGTATTTATAACAAACAAACTGAAATTTGCAGTTCATAGTTTATAACAATTATTTAAGTTATTTTGTGTCGTTTTGCAAAATTTTACGTCTAAGAAAATATCGAGGCATTCGTGCAGTAACTACTTCCGTAATAAAGCGTTACTTTCAACTATACTTTTGCAAAGTGATGTTTTTAAAGAGGAATTTCGGCGTTTAGTTTTGACGTGAATACGTCTTAAAATCAGACAGACGTGTTGCCAGGACTAAAACGGCGATAAACCATTTGCAAGGTGCTCCGTTCAGACAATATAACATCGTCACTAATATCACGATTTAAATAAACGTTGTCTCGTTTGATCGGGTATACGACTACGATACAGGCATGACCTCGAGTACCCACCACGCATGCGCCAGGTGCGAGTGGGTGCCCGCGCCTACTGGAGGCAATCTCGGATGTGGGCAAACAATTTCCGGCTGCATATATTTGGTGACTCCGATGTACTAGCGTGCTGATTTTGGTGCCCAACTAAACATCTAGTCTGATCACGTCTATTTGCGCCTTAAAAGTCAGGTATCGATTTCGTTACTTTCATATTATTCCCATGTCCCAAAGAAAATATTACGCTATAACTAAGACATATCCACGTAAAACCCATAGTCGTGTTCCCGACACAACCACACCCCGATTTTTTAATTTTTTATTTATATTGTATGCACACCCCGATTTTTTTTTCTATTGTGTGTATGCCTCTGGAGCTACTTCGCAGGACGTGATCCCACGAAATAGTAACTAACAATGGAAAGACAAAAAACCTGGAGCGCCTCACCTAATGCCTAGTAGGTCCATCTTTTGATCGTAGTACTACATAAACGGTAGTAGTTCTTACGTAGTCCATAGAAAATTAACACCATAGCTCCCAACCCCATAGCTACTTGTTGGATGCGACGGAGATAATGGGTACAGAGTATTTTCAAATAATAAGATCAAGAGATGTAATTTTTCAAGAATCACTTAAAGCACCTATCATGGAAAAATCACCATCTCAACCGATCAAAGGTAAAGGAATCAGTACATATTATGAAAAAGTTAACGATTCTGCATAATTACGAGGTGTCACGCTGAGAAAAAGACTTGTTCCAGCGAACAATACATTTGTTTGTATACGGCCAAAAATAGATTTAGTTGCCTCAACAAAATATTTGGTTGGGTAAACAAAACTCTAAAAGCATTAGAATTAAAAAAATACGCGTTTGAATAAGCAAAACCTCTGTGTTGAGCCTAAATAAATTACGCTGTCAACAACACGATTGGTTGAATCAACTGTATATAGTAGTTTCCCCACTCATTTAATTGCCTTCGTTCGAAAATAAAGCTCGAAATGTGGTTTGTATTATTTCTGTCAATTAGGATAGTAACAGTATTTGTTAGTGCATTTATTGATAATTTATATTGATATAAGCATCACAATAAAACAAATTCAATAGGAAACTTAAAAGTAAAGCTGTAAAACTTAAAATACTTATTTACGCACGTTTCCTGGTTTTTGAAATGTATTTATTTAAAAACATTCTAATTTCATCAGTTGTCACTTTAGCTGAGATTGTTAGGGTATAGTGCTCTGGCGCAAACGATCAAGGTTCTAATTTCGGTTGGCTTGAAATTTATTTATATTAATCGAAACTGTTTAATGCACGTAGGGCCAAACAAATCTTGAGCTGCACCAACCAAATCTTAGTTTGGTGCAACCAATTAAGAACAAAATAATTCGGTTTCAGTAACAAAATATTTCATTGCCACAATTCAAACAATTAATTTGGTTACGCCAAAAGAACTTTTGTTTGATTCAACAAAATCTTTTTCTCAATCCAGATCTGTGCTTTCAGTAGCGCGTTTAAAGGCATCCCGGTAATTTTGAAAACTCCCCAGTCGAGTAAAGAAGGGAATCGTGGCATCACACTAAACTCGGACGAGTGTGTCCACAACCATCGTTTGCCGACTTTGCACGCGTGTGGTCGTTTGCAGACGACAGAGCTTGTTCTAATTCGTGCCAGTTGAATACGCGTCGTACTATAAAGGAAGCCACGAGCAGGAACAATCCCTCATCTACGTGCGGAATACGTGCATGCACGCAAACTTCTCCACTCGCCGACGCATTCCATCCGTCCCGGATCAATTGCAAACGCGACTCGTAAAACCAAGCTACGCGTTTTTCAGTCGTCAACTGTCCAATGGCAATATGTCCCAGCACAGATGAAGCTCAAGAGATCTGTATTGCGCAGCTAGGCTATTCACGGTAAAGTGAGCACTTTTGAACGCCCTCTCATTTGGAATAAGCCAATACAATACTTTATTTTAGTCCTAAACGTTAACTTCCGAGTGCGGTGGAATATACACACTGTGTTTATTACTTGCATAACAATATTTATTTGAAAAAGATGGCTAAAGGATAAACAACGGCTGAAAGGAAAATGTAACTAGGGCCTAAAAAGTGCTAACTTTACTGTGAGCAGCCTATATCAATCGCATTGTACTAGCGTTGGGCGTCGGCTTCTAAATCCCGATCATGCAATGTACGTTTCAAGTCTTTTATTACGATGCTATCTGCTCGCCAGTCGCTTGGCTCGAGACTTGACAGCCAACGCCGGTCACGTTAACGCACACTGTGTAAAAAGCGTTCAGTCTTACGGGAAAGTACTGGCAAAACGTTCTCCACAAATCCCCGTAAAATTGCGGGCACGTTTCTTTCTCAAAGGCGGACGTTTCATAAATTTTACAAAACTTTCCGTGAAATCGCGGAAACTTCTACGTAAATTTTGAGTTATTTTTTCTGCACTCGCGATTTAAAAAAAAAAGCTATTACGGGAATAATATTTTATTTTCGTCATTCGGTTGTCTGTGTTTAAAAAATATAAATTTGAAAAAATGACAATATTTTATTTTGGAGCGAGATTTAGACACGAAACGAAAGTTTCAAGTCCCTGATTCTTACCGCTCACATCTAACAGTGTTGTAACGTTGGAGATCAACGGACGTTGTAACGTTGGAGATCAACGGATGTGTATAAAATCGATATTATTAAAATGGTAAACATCGTTTTTATGTAATAAACAATAGAAACTAAGTAGTTATTATGGTGGCCTTGCTTGATGAATGGTTCGTTTTATTATGTGCGTTCTGAAACATTCAGGATGGAAATACCCTTAAAGTTAGAGTAAAAATATGCTCATAGTTAATTTATTTTTTAAGCATAAAATAAGTAGGTTCTAGCAAAATATTTTCCAGTGTTACAAAATATATGCATCCTTCTTTCGTATGCAACATAAAGCGTACTATTAGGACAATTTTGATAGCGTGTGTACTAAATTGAGGTGTGCATATTGTACAGTCAAATGCAGTGTTCCATTGGAAGCCATTCTCCTTTAACTCACGGGGAATAAATCTTTAAAATATCATGCGTGGTAAGCAAATCACTGTACCAATTAAAAAAATATTGTTTTATGTCATGGTAAAAGTTTTTACTAATAAAGTGTGATAATCCACATCTATAATTAAAACTTTTACCTCAGTCAAGAGTTTCCAAGTTTTTCACTACAGTAACATGGTATCCAATTTTATTCTTAATGAATTGGGAGAGGACGGGTTATGTCATCCATCAAACTTTCACAGAACGCACGTCTATGTTCAAGAAAACACTGTACAAAAATATTTTAATTCATGTCATTTTCTGATTCTTCGAAATAAAGGTATGAGAAAAATATGGATTTTCAAGGACGCATACTTCTCCTAATAATCATTGTAAGTCGTAAGACATAGCGCGTTTTCTTGGTCACTTTGCGTAAGGATAGTGTTTCGACTTATAGTTTGGAATATTTCTGTATATACGTGTACTTGCAAATATGTGCGTACATTTGTATATAACTAAGTGAAAATAAAATTGGATAGCAACACCTTTTCTGAGTGATGGAATTGTGATGCGTGTAAAATTCGGTCTGAATGATATCTAATAAGAAGTTGCACAGGCAGAAAAACGTTGAGAACAAGACTTTTACTGCGAGAAACAAACCGTAATCTTTCAGGTGACATAAATTACTTTTATAAATAAACTTGTTCGTGTTTCAACATGCAAAAACATTCGCGATGTCTGGAAATAGGATATAGACAAGGTGGGTGCCACTTCGCTGGTCCCCAGAAGGCGGTAAAACGTTTAATCGCAGGACGCATTCAGCAGCCCGCGGCGCGTTCTCGCTGAAGCACGGAGGCTCGCGTCTCTCGGCTATGAATTATGTATGTGGGGCGGCAGGTTTTGGTAGCGCGTGGGAGGAGACGACTTGCACTTGTCGAGTCCGCCCGAGGAGCGCGAGGATCCGTGTTGACTCCGCGCGCGCAGGCCCTTATTGATATGCGCATAGCTGATGGGCTCTCGGTGCGGGTAGAGGAGGGAGGGGCACAGACGTGGTTGGTGACGGCCTCGTCGGAGGGCCTCCAGGGCAGACGGCGGCTTCCGCGCCGATGCAAATCACGATTTACGCGAGTTATGACGGAACATCCGCATCGACTAGACTCGTTCGTCATCCCCCATCTTTCACGGCTCCCCGCAGAGTTTTTTACCGACTCCTCGCCTCCCGGCGTGTGTATTTCGCCACTCGTCAAGCCAGGCACCGTCACCGCGCTGCCCGGAGGAGGAACTTAACTCGCTCTGAAACGCACGCGTAATTCACTTCTGCTCCGTGGCGCCCGTTGCTCGCCCTCGGGGTCGAAATTTGTCAAACTGCTGGGAGCAGGGCGGGACGCGCTAACTTCCCAGGCGAGTTCGTGCGCGCGTCGCGGGAGACACCTCCCCACGCTGCTGCGAGACGGTCCGCTCGATAAAACAGGAGAAAATGGATGTCTCAATAAACCCAGCCGTGTTGAAACCTTCCATACGCTTTCCACGGTCAATTGACCACTCTTGAAATCAACCTTTGAAAAACGTCACTGCCCCTACCTGCGTATATTTTAACAAGCGCGCTGACTGGCATGCGCCCAGTAAAGTTGGTAACGAACTAGAGAAAATAGTTACTTTAAACTGTTAGCTTGACATCCACGAATACTTAAGTTATTTATATTTCTTTCTGCTTCTTTAATACATGCACGTGTAGGAATTAGCGAATTTGTGGAATATTCTTTACTAATAATACCACAGTTTCACTTGGACGACGCATGAATAAAGTGATCAGGTCCATGGCAATGTTACCATTTATGTCGACTGTACTACCATCTGGAGCTAGATTGCTATAAGCTGCACACGTTAAAACTGCTCAGTTTTAACGTGAGCAGCTTATAGCAATCTAGCTCCAGTTGGTAGTACAGTCGACATAAATGGTTTCGCGCACTCTAAATCGGATTCAGTAAATATTTACTGGTTGACAGTTAAAACTGCTGCATTCGAAATCTGTTGAAAAAAAATTATCACGGATTCTTCAGTTAAAAGAAATCCATTAATCCAAATAGTACAAAATTTTTTTTTTAATTTGTTAGTAAAAAAGCTCTAGGATTAAAAACAGAGCATTACCATTATAAATAAATTAAGTGCGATTTAGTTTGTCATAAAACAAAAATATTGTCTACAAAAAAAGTTGTATTACTCACTGCTCTACTTACCACTATAAAGTGGGCGGTCGTGTTATGTATACTAAAATATTATTTTTAACTGCTATAAGTTTCGTGATGTGAAAATACTTCGTGCTACAGAAATATAAACATAAATATTCTGGGCACGTAAATGTCTTTGCAAGGTTCGAAAGTCAATCAAAGTAGAACATAGTTCAGATTCTGGGCTTTAAATGATAAATATAGTGGTCCCAATTTGCCAGGCCATCGACCTGCAATAGTGGCCATCATTTCACTATGCAACGAAACACTGCAGAATCAAACGGTTATTTTCAGTGGCAAGATTGATAACTAATAATTTTACTAATTCGACTGCGAGATAATTCAATAAGATACGCGGATTTTCACCTACAAAAGTTTCGCTTTCTGCAAGTTGACTGATGAAATAATGATAAAATGACAAATTCTCGGAAATACTTAATTGGTTCCAACATTTTACTATCGAAATAGCACGGTCATTACTAATCAATCTGTCACTTTAAAAACAGTTTAATTCTGTATAACCTCGTTGCTTTTTAAAATGGCGGACACCAGGACACGTCGGCAACCTTGTTATATAAAACCAATACTTTCAACTTTTAAAGCATTGATTCTGCACTAAATTTAACATAGATTAACTTTTAAACTTTACAAAGGCATTTGCATACGCAGAATATGAATGTACGTATATTAAGAAAATTTATTTTCATATCTCAAAACTGCTGTATGCCATTGCATGCAGTTGGTAAGGCGATAGGTTATTTAAAAACCGGAGTAGCTTTAGCATATTGGGCGGAGGTTCGATCCTAACCACGCCCAATTTTTTTGTACATGTAAGATTTTTGCTTTGCAACAAAATAATTGTACTTGATTTATTTCACACTGTAATGCACTTTTTTATCGGTATACTTATTTGTATATAAACTTAAAATACCTGATTTTTTATTGTTTGGAATAGTGGATTTCTTTTAACTGAAGAGATTAGTAGTTTTCTTTTTCTACTAATTCTGGATGAAGCAGTTTCAAATGGCATTCAGTAAATATATACTGATTACGATTTACGGTGCGTACATGCCACTTTGTCAGTGCATCGCTCCCATTAAATTAAATTTAAAATTTTACTATTGCTCTCGTAATGAGTTTCAACAGCAATATGCTGATAGAGAGGAAGCAATTTTAACATTTTTTTTTTTTTTAGTTTACTACGTAATTTTGCTCATATGAAATAACATTTTCGCTCTTTGAAATACAGCATCTCTGTGACTTATTATGTATGTATCCTCTATTTTTCAAAAATATTTTTCAAAAATATTAAAATATTATAAAAATATAAAAATATTAAATATAATACTGCCATAAATACGCGTTTGTATCTGTGCGATATTTGTAAATTCTGCATTAATCAATCAATCGGTTAACCGTGTTAATAAAATTATTTTTGAAGAGTACCTAATGAAGCGTTATGTGGCTGCTGTATCCGTTATTTTTACACGTATATTTTTCGTACTTTATGTTCTAACGTTGCATTTTCTCTTTAGTTATATTACTTGATATTTCAAATAATTCGTTTTTAAAATGTTGTAACTACTAGAAGCATTATCAAATAAAACTTTCTTTTTTGTATTACTTTCTGTAAAGAAATATACCTTTAACTTTTTGTTTTAAACAACAATAAACTTAACTTTTTATATCATGCAAAAATTAAGCAAACCTTTTCTTGCTTGTATTTCTTACAAATCAAATATTTCAATACTGGAAAACGAATAAAAAAAAGTAACGATGCTGTTTATCAGTGTGTGGAAAATAAAAGCAAACCCTTCACTATTTCGGAAAATAATTTGTGGACTCTTACTTTGACGTTTTCTTATTTTTCAGGGTACTCAACATATTCTAGGTTCTTATTAAGGCTCGGCTTCACCTATTATGCAGAATGTCGTTTGTGTCTCATAATTTCGGTTTTAGAGGTATTATTCGAAATGTTTTATTACAGAAAATTTACACNGCAGAATGTCGTTTGTGTCTCATAATTTCGGTTTTAGAGGTATTATTCGAAATGTTTTATTACAGAAAATTTACACTGTGCTAATTGTTTAATACCTTTGTACCTAATTTTCACTGTGTGTTATTTCCTGCTTGAAAAAAGGTAGAAACTTATTGATAAAATATAAATATGTCCCTGACTTTTTACAATTAGAAGATTACCCATANTACCTAATTTTCACTGTGTGTTATTTCCTGCTTGAAAAAAGGTAGAAACTTATTGATAAAATATAAATATGTCCCTGACTTTTTACAATTAGAAGATTACCCACAGTAAAAATTAAGCACAAAAGTATTAAACCACTCATAAAATGTAAAGTTGCTTTAATTGTACATCGTTAGTAATTACTCCTAATCGGAAATTATTACACAAAAACGAATAATTTCTGCAAAATAAGAGAAGTCTGGCATTAAGAAAGCGCCCACGAGGTTGCTGTGATTCTCAAGTTTGAGAATAATTGTAGAGTTATTCATTCCACCCAGTAAGAATTTGTGTTGTTTGCTTTGTAATATATGGACACGATAGTTGTACGCGGTCATTAATAAAACATGTTTACTTCGTCACACTGCTAAAACTCCCTAAAAAATATCAGCACATCATTAGTCTAACCGTATGTGGCGTTACTTATCAGAATAATTGTGCTGTTCATGAAAATGATTAGCTCTACCGCTAATATGCAGGGCTATTCAGTTAAGATATTTACTCCAAATAACTTNTGCTGTTCATGAAAATGATTAGCTCTACCGCTAATATGCAGGGCTATTCAGTTAAGATATTTACTCCAAATAACTTCCGAACCGCTAATTGATCAAAATTTCGACATCATAGATACCACTCGTTACTTAGATAAAGGTGATAACGCAAGTTATGCCTTAAGTCTTATCATTGTTGGCCGCCATTTTCGAACCATTTCAGTTATAGCTGTCAAATATGAGGCCTAGTTCCACCTGTCCAGCTGCAATGGATGGAAAATGGCGACCACATATGTTTATAATGGGCAATAAAATTTTGGTCTAGGTCATGAGCAGTACCTATGACATGCATTTAATGACAATATCTTCAATGGATAAAAAATGGTATACAAATACACTTATAAGGAGCTAAAGGCATATTTGACAATATGGCTCTGATCTGAATTTTATGGCCATAAATACGAGGGATGAAAAATTGTGCTAATTTATGCTTATAAAAAGGCAGAAGGCATAATTCAATTTTCTTCTTGGTGAGACGTGTACTTTTCTGATATGTTCCTATTTCCATGTGACTAAATCCAGCAGTCGTTAAATGATGTCCAGCTGTGCCTATAAGTTCGTGCGTGTCCGACATATACATAATGCATTTATAACACGATCTGTGGTAAGGCAACTACTGTTCTGTATTCGTGGCTCGGGCTCATTACATTATTACTTCAAATAACCTAAGATCATGCCTATTAAAGTCAAAATGGCAACGAGCACATGTGAATAATCAAAGTTTATGGGGTCACATTAGCATCAGACTCGAAAACACGAGCCCGAAAATATATAACAAAATTCTATGCTTATATGGTGCTGGTAATTGTATCATATTCAGGTTTTATGACATAATATTCGAATTCTCTTTGAAAATACGAATCCGTAGACCAAGTATAAAGTAAATGATGATAGTAGCTAAATTCAAAGAGTACTTGTCATGGTAATGCATATGAAGCATCTCATTGCTAATATGTTATATTTTATGTGTGAACCATCCTTCCCAACATGAGTTGTCATCTCACACTTATCATATCTCGCATCTCGAATAGTCATGTCTATACTGTTACTCGTTTATGTTAATAATAAATAATGAATTCAGAGTATTGATTATAATTATAATAAATTTGAATAATATGTATTTACTAACTTGTTCTATCCTTGCGACTCATGCCTATCAAAGAAAAGTATATTTACTTTTAGGTACGTGAAAAATAAGTTATCTGGCGAATTTACTTTATTCACGTTTATCATGTTTAAATACAATTTTATATGCTACTTTTCTAGACTGAACTTTCAAGTTTTTTGTTAATTTTGGTTTGTTTTAAAAATATGTGACTCGCAAATAATGATTTTCTATTTCATTCATATATTTATTCGCATAGAAAATAGTCTACTAACAAATGTGATTTTATACACGAGTACTTCTTTTGACCTCTTTCATATTCATCCTTACAAGTTAATTTTCTAGACTGAGTATCACTTTTACATGTTAAAAAAATCAGTTTCCACATAATGTAATATCTTTATATATAATTTTATTAACAGTTTATCGTTTCTCAAATGAAATTAAACATTTAATGTACTTCATTTTCATTTCAATACATGTGCACTACTAACATTTTTTTTTTTTTTTGCTTGTCTCGAAAAAAATTGAGGTTTTGGAATTAATCGCTTTCTATATAGGCAAATATAATTTATAGACACAGTCAAGATATAATGTTTTTGTAGCCAAAAACAGAGATTTTCTTGGAAATGAAACATGCTTTGATTTTCTGATTTTTTTATTCCATTATAAGTTACAGTTCACATCTTCCCTACGTGCACGTATACGTAATGCAGAAAGACAATCCTGAAATGGTATATAAGGAGACATTAACATGAAATTTCTTCACAGACGCAGCATTATAAATTTTCTCCAAACATACATAACATTTTATCCAATTAACGTTTAATTTTTTTTCTCTTTCGCAGAATAAGTGCGGTAAATTTTGTGTCAGGTAACATATCGTTTTTTTTTTCTTTTACGAAAACAACTTTTTTGTGGAACTACATACACGATATATATACATATTGCATTTTCTATAATGTGCATTTAATGCATCTTTAAAAATGTATCTCCTTTACACACGTTCTTAGTAGTAATGGCAAGTCCGTTGTAACCTCTACAGTTATTTGCCACGTCGATGCTTATATTTTGAAAACACGGTTCATCTAAATCTTTGTTCAAATCTGGTACGGATGGAAGTGCCGGTTTCTTTCTGCGAGGTGTCACAGGTTCGTTCACGTTGAGAGTCTAAAAACTTGCTGCAGTGGATGGATAGATTTGGAACTGGTGCACTCACCGTATCTGGTCTCCAGATGAAATGTCGGTTGTGGCTGACGACTGGCTGGCAGATGGAATAGAGCGGGTCACCACACAGTCTGGAGCACGCAAAGGTTTTATGTCTTGATTTTTGGCAAATGTAATTCTTCGGGAGTACTCGGCAGCTTGGTCGCATATAGAATATGTAACATTGTCCATACCACGTGCAGTCCACGATCTGCTGGCGGGGCTCGAAAAATATCGTCTCGTGGGAGTACAACATATCGTCATTCCATACCCAAATCTAATTTGTTCTCACCATTGATTGAAATGTCTCAATTTTAATAGTTGTATGTTATTGCTTTTAAGTTATTTTTTCAGCAGCATACTGCAGCCCGTGCAAGACATCGTCTTGTCAGGTGTGTTGCTGATGACTGGTGGCACACTCTAGCCCGTGCAAAGTATCATCTTGTCAGGTGTGTTGCCTATATATCCTGGAGCATTGCTTTAGTTTTATCTGATGTGACTTCTATGTCACTTCCACAATTTTTCTCTTGTACAAGGATTTGTCATGTATGTTGAGCCCCCGACCTGGGTTTTACAGCTATTTTCTGGGCACTTATCCTGAGTTGTGAATGTGAAATGGTATTCATGTCAGTCACATATGCACTGCAGTTACTGTTGGTAGTATCGTAGTTGCTTTTCTTCTTCATTTATGCGTATCCCCAACTTTTATTTTTTCCTCTATCTGTCTACTTTAATCTTTTTCTTAGGCTGTCGTCCTTCTGTGCGTTTCTTTGTCCGCTTTGTACCTTTTTTTTAGGTGTTGTGGTTTTCATATCAACCATATAAACCACCTACGTAATATGTACTTGCAAGACAGTCGAAAGAAATTTAGAAAACTGAAAATTCTTTTATTTCAAATCAAAATTTATTTAAAATTATGTATAAAGGAAAACATAAATCTCCATAGTGGCTCTGCAAGTGTATGTTGCGTAGCCCCGGTTCCAACGTCCGGGGAACTGCGTGCATGAGCTTGGTTTTAGGCCTCGTGCAAGGGACCAACTGCATGCGTGCAGTAAAGGTGAGAACAACAGACAATGTGGGACTTCCACCCGAAGAAGACCACCACTGAAGAAACTATTAAATGCATTACTATTCAAAAATATATATTTCTAATAAGTAATTTAATTGTTTAAATAAATTTGACTTTTAAAATTACTTACTGTGTTTTATTTCTAAAATTTAGTTACCAATTTATTCATTGACATGCAAGTAATACCTTTTTTACTGATAATTATTCATATGTACAAGCATAAAGAAAACTTTTTTACAAGTGCTTGGAAAATAAATGTTACATACTATTTCTCATTTGTGTACTCTAAATGAAAGGATCGTGATATGTACATAAAAGTATATTAAGTCAGGATTTATCACTGCAGTGTGTAGGCAAGGACTTGCTCCGACTTCCTGGTCTGTGGTAAATGTGTCATTGGAATGTTTTGTTGAGACCGAAATACTGGAAGCTTGACGGTATTGCTCGCCACAGAGTGTAGGCATGCACTTTTAATGTGTGGAAAACACTCTGCTAATCAATATTTTTCTATCCTATAGAGAAGACACTTATTTCTTACTATGATCCATGCGTACAAGTATAAAGAAAATTATTGTAGTAACTAAAGTAAATGAGTACTTAGCATGGTTATGCAAAATGAAACATCTCATTACTGATATGATCCATTTTATGAGTAAACCATCCTTCCCGACATGAGTTGTCATCTCACACTTATTATATATTTCTTTATCTCTAGAATACATGTGTCTATACAGTTTCTAATTTATGTTAATTAACAATTGAGAGTACTGGTTATAATGCTAAAAAAAATGGAGTTTTTTTATTGCCTTGTCAACATGCCTGCTGCAGGAGTTAACATGACAATCATATACGTCTCGTATAGACATACCTATGCCTATAAGATTTGGGTAAATAATTTCCATACATATTTTTTTTACGTATACATCATTTAAACCTGTGCTGGCACCCATGTCCCGATGGTAAAGTCAACTAGAACATGTCGTTAATTGACTTAGAAGATGTCTAGGCAGGAAGGAATGAACGAGCTTGATAGTCAAAATGACAGAGCATGAACTGGAACCTTCTTGAAACAAGGTCATAATATTTTTAGACTAAATGACTCATAAAAATCTGGTTAAGAAAACTTTTTGCAGAAAATTTGGCAGATTTTGAGGGAAATTCGGAAAATTTTAAGGGAAATTCTAAAAATGTTGAGTGTTTTCCAAGGTCAATGGTCAAGGTCAAGGTCATGGTCATGGTTAAAGGTCAAATATCAATTTCACCTGTAGGTCAAGGTCAATATTATCCAAGGTGCCTAATGTAGGTCAAGGTCACATCTGGTTCACTGCCAGATGCCATATGGCTCCGAGGCTCCGAAGCCCTAAGTCCCTGCCCCAGAACTTTCATTGTCTATCTACTTCTATAATCCACAAAATCTAAGTATATATTCTGTAATAACGAACCGATAACTAGGTATCATCAATATCAAAATATCGTTAGTAACTGTATATTACAGCCATTTCGTCATCACATGTAAATGCTTGAAATTATTTTTATGACTTTTGCGTGTTTTAAAAACACAGGCGTAGAACACACCTATTTAAAGTGAAGGTGGCTAAGTGCCTCACTAATATTTGCAAAGTTACTCGAACGACAGCTGAACACTCAGCTTCGCCAGTAGTTCTGTAATTCTCGTTGCGTGTGGCCGTAGCTGTACTTATGTGGCGTTGCGTCTTCGAAATGGATATTAAAATATTTTTGGAGGCAAATTTTTGAGTAAAATTATGGTTGATATTTTTTTATTCTATATTTTTTAAACCTTTGTAGAAGATCTGCGAAAACTGGTTTTAGTCTAAATAATGTATCAATAAGTGTTTGTTTCAGCATTAATCCTTTAAATTAACACAATAAATATCTTAATATTAATACATTTTCAATAAATATTGCCCTTCCCCCTTTGCTGACTAGGCTACACATTTTTTCTAAAAATTAAATTTTGTCCACCCCTGATTGAAATCATGGCTACACTCGTGGAGATAACAATGCTGCTATTTACAGTCACAGAACACAAGTCTGGTATTATTTTCCTCTCTGCGTTAATACAGTAACAAAAATGATCCCTTTCTTCGTTGTCAAGTCTACCGAGGGGTTTTACATGGTATTTCAATAATTTAAAAAACCTAATTAACGTGAAACTCTTAGAACTTCAAACGGTGAGAAGCTCAAAAAAAATCGTGAGGATTTCTGTCATTACCGTACGTATTTCTCTTTTTTATGAACTTAATATAGCATTTAATTAGAAATGAAATGGCTGGCCAAGAGTGGAAATAGGGTTGGTGAAACTAAGTTGTGTGGCGACAAGTACCGTGGAGTTTGTTTCTAAAATTGTTTTGATCTCACCTGAGGATTAAACGTCATGGGGATTTTTTTATTCCCTTTAAATATGGCGTATTTTATGGTAGAGGGGTAAGAAGGGTTTGGAAATATAAAATTGCCATTTTTACACTTTCAAAGCAGGGTAATCACGCACAGGTGAAGGATACGTAGGTACGATTTAACCTAATGCTCAATAAGTAATCTGTACGTAAAACATAATGAGGTGAATGAGGCTAGAGTAGGAAAACTATGGAATGTAGCCAAAATAACCATCTACGATCCCTACATCGGAGACAGCCTTGCTGGTAACATAATAAATTTTTAAGAATTTACTCTTTTTTTAAAGTCCATATTCATTCCCAAGTTCTCCTGCTAAAATGCTAACAAATGATTTTCAGCTGCCAACTCTGAGGAATAATAGTTGCTTGCTGGTTTGAATTCCGGGCAAGAATATTTGCACGTACCGTTTTTATGCCTAGGGCTAAGTTTAGTTAACATCTAATGAGCTTCCAAATTAGTCTTCTGATAATAATCATGGCGTTAACGAATAGGTATTAAGTAGTATATATAACCGAAAATAACGATTATCAGAGCAAAAGTTTTTTTAAAAAGAAAATTGGTGCCAAATTGTTTTTGTGAAATAATCGTTTGGAAATCGAATCAATTTAAACAGTGCCTTAGATTAAAAAAACAATTTAAAGTTTTTTAAACGTTGTTTGTTAAAGTAGCGCTTTTATTTATACACCCTGTATGAAAAACTATGGGTATTAGTGAAAAATAAACACAAAAGCATACTACACGGTTTGCCCTGGCATTAAAACCAAACCATGTTTTTCCGAACTGTCTGTACAAATGTCATCTATGTAAGCTGCAATGGGGTGTTGCGAACATCAGTGGGAGATAGTGTGTGGCGGTCCAATATACGGAACAATAAACAGTAGTGGCGTGCGTGCGCGTGCGCGCATGTGTGTGTTTTCTGACATTCCATTGGTGTGGATTCAACCCTCATAGATCGAGGAACCTGGAGACAGGCCTAACTCAGATTCTAAGGTCGCAAGTCCTATTCGCCCCGCAAAGTGTCATTTGCAAGGTCTGGCAGAAGTTTGTATAGAATTAAATTGTCATTCAGTTATTTAGCAGTATGTCACATGAGTACATAGCCACGCGAAGATCATTTCACTGTTTAAAAAATGTTCCGTTATTTTAAGAAAAATTGTTTTTAAAAACATTCTCCATNTTTTTTTTTTTTTTTTTTTTTTTTTTTTTTCAATAATGGACTTTTCTTAGATTTCAAATAACTTTCCACCACTCAATTGCCACCCTGTTTAAAGCAGCTTTTTCGTTCAAATATTAATACCTTTAAAAGCAAGCTTAGGCATTTCCTACACACACAACGCCTTTATTCCATAAATAAGTATTTTGGTGAATTGTAAAGTAGGTATGGAATACAGTAATAAACTTGAATTAGGTTTTTTATGATTTAGTAATTTTAATAATTAGCATAATAACATTGTCATATAAAACTTTTAAGTACTATATCCAATTAAATGTGTTTTGAAAGAGTATGTATATGTTATGTTGTAGTGCTAATTGTCAAAATCTATTTGTGTATCAATATTATTATAAAAATCTTTTAAGTAAATATTCTTTATCTTTTTAGTTGTTATATTAAACTTTTGTACTCTTTCCTTTAAATTGTATTATGTTGGGAATATATTAGTTGTAATGTATATATTCATTGTATTTATATTTCCTGACTTATCCAATACCGTATTTCTTTGTATTGTAAATAAATAAACCAAAAATTCCGGGAATTATGTTTTCTGTTCAAGAACGCGTTTGTTTTAGCGTGATGACTGCTTACATGAGGAAAATTATATTTGAAACGACATCTAGTAGAGTTAGCTGAGCAAATAATTGAACATTATTACTCATAGACAAAATGCATACTTTACATAACCAACTTTACACAGATACTTAAAGTAATATAAAATAGTATAAAAGACATTTTAAAAATGTTATGCTAAGTTTTGAATTCGTGAATACGTCTATTGCACGCCGGTTACTGTGGTTTATCGTTATGCGCTAAACAGGCACGGACCCTACATAGTAGAACATAAATCTATATAAAACAATGCCACAACGACATGTATCTTTAAAAGTAATATTATTTGTCTAATTATTAATGTTTTCAGCTATCCAACGAGTGTTAGTGTATCTATACTAGCATTTAGCATAAAAATTAATTTTACATACCTCCTAATTTTCATGTAAAGAAATATATTCTACGTTTGGCGTAGTTTACTTGCGTTTCCGCCATATTGACTGTTAATGCCATGAATATAGGAGAAATTCAGTCCAATTAAGCGTGAGACGTCATTAAAGTTCGATGAGCATCGCATGTGACGACGTAACGCAAAATCGTTCGTCAACGAAGTTTGTCCGGAATCACGCGCCAGCTTTGAGAGCTTAATTTTTGATACACGACTTCTCTGAGTCGCAGTCGCAGGAAGAAGTCGAGCTAACCAGCTGCAAGCACGCGTCCCGCACTCTAGTCGCGCCGCTTTGTCAGCGCAAGCCGGCTGGCAGGTTCAACTCGCACCTGGCCCCGCACGACCTCCTTCAGCTGCCACGTCGCCGTGCAGGTCACACCCCCAGTACGTCAGGAGCCTATATATAGAGACCCTATCATTTCGAGCTATAAAACGGCACCACGCTACACTCCGCCGTCCTCTTCACACTCAAGGGGGGAAAAAGCTCTCCTATCGTCCTTACTTACCTCGTTAACCTTTATACTGAATTAACGCACTGAATATATGCAACATTATCGCCCCCTTAACAACCGTTGTACAGAGTGATCCATATAAACCTTTACCATTGGAAGGAGCGATATTTTTTTCTGTGGGAGTTGGGACACGTGTGAAAGTGCATTTTATAATGTGTACGGTCCTTGGCGATTGGTAACCCTGGCACGATTATCAGCCATATTCATACTGTTGATTCTCGCTTGTTATTGTTATTGTGCATGTAATCATTCGTTAGCCGTAATCGTAAACATGCAGTACTCAATTCGACAGCGCTTTTTTTTTTTTTTTGTTGTGAAAACGCACTGGAAAACGAATTCGCTTGTTAAAACGCAACGGGCATATTGAATAGAATTCGGCGTGTACCGTTTCAACGAAACCAACAAATGTGTCGCTAGTCAGAAAACTGGAGGGAACTGAGAACCTTTTAAGCTGTACTGGGAAACATCGACCTGCATTGCCGCAAGTTCGGGTAGGCGTTCGATATAGTTTACTGAACTCACTAAACAAATTGCTGCACCTCTGGAGCCAGGAAGGAGGCAGGCTAGTCGTACCGCACATGTCAGCAACAAATAAATAGCTTTTACGACCATACACAGTGCGTGTTGTGCAGGAATAGAAGCAGCCAGACATGCAACAGTGTGTGCGTCATTGCCACTGGTTCCACGATCTGATTACCGAAAGGCCAAAAAGTATGTCGATAACATGGTTTCCGGATGAGGCCTAGTTCCACCTGTCCAGCTACATCAACTCCCAAAACACCTGATATTGGGCTTCAGATAATCCCATCATCCTCCACGAAACACCACTGCATTCTAAAAATATAGGAGTATGTTGTGCAGTGTCAGCTTCCAGAATTTTTGCCCACATTTTCTTCGAGGAAACAGTGAACATCTTCGTGTACATACGCATGTTCAATGAATTCGTGAAGCAACTAGACGATGTAGAGTTGCGGGAGGGATTTCTTCAACAAAATGGTGCAACATGCCACACGTCTAACGTGTCTATGATCCTCATAATCAGTTTCTTCAATGACCTAGTAATATCCAAAGATCTGTGGCCTCCTCGGTCCCCGGACCTAAACTCGCCAGGTTTCCACCTGTGGGGCTTCCTTAAGGAAAGGGTGTATCAGAGCAGTCCATGTGCACTTGCGCAACTCTGATAGGAAATCAAGATTGAAGTCGCAAACATTAGCAAGGACACATTTCGGAAAGCATCTCAGAATATAGCGCGACGGGTGCAATTGTGCTTGTGCAGGTGGCGGCCATTTCCGACGTTTACTGTGAATGACATGAACCTCCCGTGGTTACTCTTCGTTTCTGACGTGATTGCACATTTGTGTTGTTGTTCGTTCTGCGGTTATCGTTAATTAAAATGGTAAAGGTTTATAAGGATTAGACTGTACATTAACACCAGCACACCGTGCACAAGTGTAGGTCTTAACGTCTCGTCAGCAGCGAAGTCATTATAAGACGCAGTATGATGCTCAGAGAAGCAGGAACGGGTGGAGTAATCGGCCATGGTTTGTACGAAGGAACCATCCCAGCATTAACCTGGAGTGATCTCGGGAAAATACGGTACGGAAAAACTAAATCAGGATGGTCGGACCGGGAGTCGAACCCAGCTTTTCCAGAACGCTAGTCCCAACTGAATGCTAGTGCACGAACTAAGAACTCCAGCGACGTAATTTCGGATACGTATTTTCATCGCGGCAAAGCAAAGGTCAGGGCAAGGCCCATTTTACACCAGATGAAAATTTTAGAGCTAAATAAATAAGGTCGCCGCTGTGAGTTGCTAGCAGGGAGGGAGATATCTTATTTCTCGGACGCCTGCACAGCGGAGTCGTAAAACTCATAAAAAAGGGTGTGTACTTCATCCGCACGTAAAGGTCGAGCTAGCCACGTGTACTCTTACTAACAACGATTCCTGACCGAATACTTTGTGGGGCCATAAACCACATCTTCCCTCAGGTATCTTTTTTTTTATTTTTTTTTTTTCACAGTTTTAATATTTGTAATATTTTCTTGAAGAAATTAAGAAGTGATCAAAATGAATGAATGATTGTGTGAGGGGTAAAACAGCCGCCTGGTAATACGCTTCTGAAATTAAGTCCGTTAAGTGCCCGTGAAATGTGATATGGAATGGGACACTACGAGAATTAAGTAATTGGATTTTCCACTTCGCCTTAGTTGATTAAAAGTTACAACTATGCTAAAACCGCATAACAAAAGGAACAAATACATTTAAAGGAATGCGACAGATATAAAAGAATATGCGTCTGAACAAAAATAATAAATTTCCTCAAAATTAACAAAATAATATTGAAAATAAAAAAAGATAGAATAGGAAAGAAAATTTACAAATTAAAATTGAATTACTGCTATGCTTGAAAAAGAAGGGAAATATAACTTCAATATACGCGCAAAAATAGCACAAAGAAGAAAGGACATGGAAATATAATAATCAGTCATTACCATCCAGCCTGAGAAGGAGAGAGATAAAAAAAACAGGATGGCAAAATGACAAACGAGTAGAGATACGGCAACAAATGTGAGACTGCACATAGAAATATATATGACGTTTCGAGAATTGCAAACTGTTGCCGTTTTCAGGTAATAATATAACTTGGTCTGAATGAAAACTTTCGGTATAAATAATTATAAATTGCACAACCGTGTGCACGTATCGGTGGCAAGTACTTTCTGATCAGAGCGACCTGTAATGTTTGACTCTAAATAGCCCATTTTAGTCGAGTTATGTTCTGAAAATAATTAATAACGCCAATGTAACTAAACTTTAAAAGCAACACTTAGGAACTAGGGTGAAGCAAGCAACGGAATACGAAGGCAGTGCAAACGAGAGTAACCCGAAAAATCCAACCACCCACTGACCACGCCCGCCGCCATTCGCCAGATAATGAACTCGGGTCGTCTTTGCGGACGTCGACATGCTGATCTACGGCCATCTTACATTTCTTACGAGCACTTAGATGTTTGTGAGTTATTGTGATAGTGTTATGTAAGTAGTCAGTCAAGTTTGAGCATTGCTATTATATTTCCATTTGTGAACTCCCTAAAATATAATTTTATATTCTATATTAGTTTCAACACAATATTTAAATTTGCTGTACACGAAGATCTCTTTAACAGTGGAGAAATATTCGTGAAAACCCAACAGTCTCTTATGAGGCCTCCCTAGCTGCATTGAAAGCTCTCTTATACATAATTATTGATCCTGCTTTAAGGACTAGTGTGTGCTATTTATTTTCAAAGTTAAATTTTTCTTGTTTCGTGTGTTGAAATTTCTGGAGAAATGATTTACTCTCTTGTTTTAATCATTCTAACTTAAAATGAAATAAATGTGTATTCATTGCAGAAAGTTTTCTTTGCTGAAGCTATACAACTCGCGCTGGTATGTTCAGGCGCCTGAAGCAAACCTAAAGCCATTCGCTTCCAAGTTCTCGTCTGAGTTATGACGGAGGGTTTAAAATTGACCTATCGATTCTAAGTCACGTGTAGAAAATGGAAAAATTTTCTGGTTTAAATTGCTTGTATACTAGGGTCCGCAGTCTTCCGCAAACTGGTGCCTCAGCTGTTAGCTGATTGGCTGTTGTCTCAGTAAACAGCCAGTTTTACCCTCGACAAGGCAGCAGGTTATTAGGTCGTTATGTCCTAGCAGATTTGTTGTTGACTCACAGTCTGCAAATAAATACATTCATTTGCAAAACAATAAATTACCATAAACGAATCGCGCGAATATTACTAAGATTTCCACACAATATCGTCGTAGCCCGACATGTGTCACATTTGCGTTTAATGCGGTTCACTTGCACGGATGTACCACTAGGGGGCATACAAGTCCCGCCATATTGCATAGCTGCAAGACACCTAACAAAGCGGGGCCACGGTTGGTTAGACTACTCGCCTTCCACCAAGGTGAACAGGGTTCAATTCCCGGCCGGTTCACTCCGGATTTTCGCAAGTGGGAATCGTGCCGGACGATGCCCCCTGGTTGGCGTGTTTTCTCTGGGATCTCCCGTTTTCCCCGCTCTTTCATTCTGGTGCTGCTCCATCTTCACTCCCTCGCCTAATAAAGCCTTAGTAGCAGTGCATGCCACGGATGCAAGTTCTGTGAACACGCAGCCATGCTGACGCATTCAACGAGCCTTTGTCCTGGCCAGCGCCATGATCGACGCTTAGTTGTAGATGTGTCATGGTATGGGGTGCCATTTCCTACGATTCCTACATCCTAATGGTGGTGATACGTCCAGGAAATTCTGCGACCACATGGGCTCCTCTCCCTACTGCAGCTTGACAGCCCCATTTTCCAGCAGGATAATGCCCGGCCTCACAGACCACAGGTACTTCTGGCCTGCCTTCACGATGTTAACATGCTTCCTTGGTCAGCATGGTCCTCAGACGTAATGGCGTGTGGGGAGTGCACCCAGGGCAAGGCAACACCCTCCGAGTGACGGTCTTTCCAGCTGGGACCCGTAGGTGACCATCATCCCCGGGCATGACATGAAATGAGACCCTAGAATAGAGTGGCGCTGGAATGCAAGAGCAGTGGAAACGGGAGTACCCCGAGAAAACCCGCCGGCAAGCGGCATCGTCCAGCACGATTCCCACGTGCGAAAATCCGGGAGTGAATCCCTTGGGGATCGAACCCGGATCGCCGTGGTGGGAGGCGAGCGCCCTGGACACTACGCCACCGCTGCCCCCAAAACTACGGCTAATTTGGAGGGTCAGTTGCGCCAGCTGTGGTAGTATCTTGTAGGAGAACATCCAACGTTTGTAAGCCTCCATGCCCGACAGTATCGCCGCCTGTCTCCATGCTGCGGGTGGTCCAACACCATACGAAGTGCAGCCTGCAAGTGTTGGTTCCCCTACATAACGTGCTTGGTGTGGCACAATACTTTGGTGTTTTTTGTATATATACTACCATGTCCTGTACCTGTGCCCACTTATGTGCCCTGCGATGGCACCTTCAGGGTGACAAGTTTTTTATTAAAATGGGTGTTAATAACGGATATTTATTTAAAGAAAGAATAAGGTTTTAAGAGCGACGTGCCCTAGCAGAGGCTACCGTTGTTCTGGCTTATTAGAAGCAAAAATTATCTCTCTCAGGACCACTGATGACAAAATTTGTCAACACAAAAGAATCCGCTAATCAAAGTGTTGAATATTAATCGAGTGGTCCACTGACGCTTATACAGTTCGTCGATTTGCTGCACAAAATATTGAACTTGCAGACCACTAAAATTAACGTACGAGCGCCAAATCTTGGTGAGGCTCGGGTACCGCTTACGAGCGATGATCGCTAACGTCATTAATAGCGTAACGCATAAGAAGGCCCTGACGCGTGCGTTCACAGCGCCCAATCTACACTGAGGCGACAAAAGTCATGGGATACCTCCTAATATCGTGTAGGACCTCCTTTTGCCCGACGAAGTGTATCAACTCGACGTGGCATGGACTCAACAAGTCGTTGCAAGTCCCCGGCAGAAATATTGAGCCATGCTGCCTCTATAGACATCCATAATTGCGAAAGTGTTACCGGTGCAGGAATTTGTGGACGAACTAACTTCTCGATTATGTCCCATAAATGTTCGATGGGATTCATGTCGGGCGATCTTGGTGGCCAAATCATTCTCTGGAATTGTCCAGAATGTTCTTCAAACCAATCGTGAACAGTTGTGGCCCGGTGACATGGCGCATTGTCATCCATAAACATTCCATTTTTGTTTGGGTACATGAAGTTCATGAATTGCTGTAAGTGGTCTCCAAGTAGCTGAACATAACCCTTTCCAGTCAATGATCGGTTCAGTTGAACCAGAGGACCCAGTCCATTCCATGTAAAAACAGCCCACACCATTATGGAACCACCACCAGCTTGCACAGTTCCTTGTTGACAACTTGGGTCCATGGATTCGTGGTGGCTGCACCACACTAGAACCCTACCATCAGCTCTTACCAACTGAAATCGTGACTCATCTGACCAAGCCACGGTTCTCCAGTCATCTAGGGTCCAACCTATATGTTCACGAGCCCAGGAGAGGTGCTGCAGGCGATGTCGTGCTGTTAGTAAAGGCACTCGAGTCGGTCTTCTGCTGGCATAGCCCAGTATAGCCAAAGTTCGCCGCACTGTCCTAACGGACACGTCCGCCGTACGTCCCACTGATTCCTGTGGTTATTTGACGCAGTGTTGCTTGTCTGTTAACACTCACTATTCTGCAGACACGTCGTTGGTCTCGGTCATTAAGTACAGGCGGTTGGCCACTGCGTTGTCCATGGTGGGAGGTTATGCCTGAAATTAGGTATTCTCGGTACTCTTGACGCTGTGGATCTCGGAATGTTGAATTCCCTAACCATTTCCGAAATGGAATTTTCCATGCGTCTAGCTCCAACTACCATTCCGCGTTCAAAGTCTGCAAATTCCCGTCGGGTGGCCATAATCACGTCAGAAACCTTTAACATGAATCACTTGACTACAATTGAAAGCCCAACCAAATCACTGCTCATTTATACATTTTGTACGCGATACTACTCCCATCTGTATATTTGCATATTGCTATCCCATGACTTTTGTCACCTCAGTGTATAGTCAACATACATGTGCATGTAACAATTTCTTCAATTGAAATAAATTATCCAATCTCTCTAGTAATATGTATCACACATGGGTGTGATACATATTACTAGAGAGATTGGATAATTTATTATGATATATAATGGGCAAGCAGAAAATCGTTGATCAGAACAATTGCTATACGGAAAATCAATGTTAAGACATCACTGGAAAAAGATAATTATCCAATAGCAAGTATTCCGTTTAACTTCGTGAGGCTATCAATTCCATGTCTTTATTTGCATGGATGTATGTTATAAATTGACCAGTAAACGGAAGAGACTATCAGAATGACAATTTTGATTCAGCTCGTTGTCAAGTAACTGGAACCGGAGTTTCTTATAATGCCTTCGCCACCAGGAGATGAGGGTCGAATCACACAGGACAGAACACAATCAGATGCTCAACGTTATCCATTGTTGTTAAGTTTTATTTATACCCATTAGTTATTATACACACTTAAGAGCCAAAGAAACGATTTACAAACCACCGTAACCACGAGTGTGGCCCATCTCACGAGGGCTGTATAAACGGCGGAGATTCGAAACCACGTATAGAGTTCATGAGAAATCCCACGCACAGCAACGGCCGCAAGCGGTCATGTGATGGCATCTCTACAAGAACTTTGTTGGTCAGCACGTAACACTATTTTATTTCCATGGTCCTTGTGAGTTACGCAAAATGAATATGGGGTAGTGTGATCACGCTAGCTGCGCGTAACTAGTCTCCGTGTCCCAACATTGAACTGCTTATCTGCAAATACGACTATTATAAAAGTCGTGGATAGGATTTGAGGTTAGAACACTGTTAAGTAACCAAGTGCTTTGAGAATTTTGTATACTTTCTCTAACCAATTTGTAATGCAGTTTGATTAAATTCAAATCGGCAGAAGTCATATATTCATATAAAAATGCTTGTCTTTCTAAAAATAAGATACAAACAAACACGTTCATCACTGTATACCACGTGACTTCGACAGTTTTATTGGTGTGGGGTAGGTCAATGTTGGCCGAAAAATCGGTCTACCTCATATTTAGTCTATGGTGAGTGGTCTTGGCTTGTGCCCAAGCCTGTCCGGCCCTTCTGTACACCAAACTGACGAGCGGAAATTGTATCGTTCTTTCGTTGGATTCCACACACCATGACTTGGATAGCGACGTACGTTTTCATCTTATTATTACTTATTCGTAGTATAAGAAACCTCCTATTCTACCATCTCCTGGCTATTCATTTTTGTTGCGGTATCATGCTCGGTGAGATACCTATTTTAACACACTGTCCGTACGAGTCCATCCCAGACTGACCTCGGGCCGACTGTGGTGAAAAAGGGGAGGCTGGGTTCCACAGGGAATCTGGAACATCGGGGAAGGGTTGTCAGCGTAGCCAGCAAAGTGAAATCAACCGTAACAACGTTGACGTGGCAGCCGGGTTAACGCGACTCCAGCTCGATGTGTCAGAGGCTGTCAGCAGGGAAAGCGTCACACGCAGCCGGCTGTAACAAAGGGAGGTCGTCGCTCACGGCTTGTTTGTGCGCAACTACGAAGTGAAACACGACACAATCACGTCCCTCGTAGACGACGCAGCAGCAACTCGCCTTCAGTCAGCTATGCTCGAGCCTCGTGTACATTTGGAAACATATGTCTGAAAACTGTTTCATATTAAATTGTTTGAAAGATTCTGGCACTGGGGG
>NQII01004519.1:250181-299830 GCA_002778355.1 Clitarchus hookeri
AGGTTTAATGAATAAAGGCCTTTTAATAAACGAAATGTTTTATTATACTTTAACAGCAAAACTGATACAACAATGTTGACCGTTATATATTTATCAACTAGAAAAAACAAAACACTACACAGTGTTGCCAACAACTTAAAACTGAAGTTACCAAATAATAATTATTACATTGCCATATTTTAACAGAAACAACTGAAAAAAACCAAATACGACCCAAATTAAGACAGCACAGACAAGCACAGGGGCGAAGGCTAAATTTTTTTTTTTCACACAAGACAGGATGGCACAACGATGAAGCAACCTCCACAAGGCTAGACGACACGACGATGACGAAACAGAAGAGCACAGAAGATTTTCTTATACGAGCTTGTCGCGGCGTTTCGGGAAATGTATTATGTTGTTTACAAACATTTTGTAAATTGTTTTCAAACAGTTTCCATACTGTTCCCAAATTTTTTCCGAAATACAATCCCTGTTTGAGGTGTTGCCAGAAGAAAAAGTGTCGTTCCCTAGGATATTTTGTTACNAATTTTTTCCGAAATACAATCCCTGTTTGAGGTGTTGCCAGAAGAAAAAGTGTCGTTCCCTAGGATATTTTGTTACGAATAATGTGGCACGCTTGCCTAGGGGAAGGCTATTTTTATCTTCAGAATTTGTTATAACCCACAGAACTGGTTGAGAATCAAACTTCTCTGTATTTCATTATGTTATATTTGTCCACACACTCGTGTTAATAAAAATTTTTAATACTGACTACAATTGGTAGTTTAAACACAAAAACTGATTTTATCATCTTTGACAGTTGAGGAACCCGAACTGACTGAAGTCCAAAGACTGGCCTTCCCGGTTTCTCCGCCTAGTTGCCAAACACGCCCACTCACGCAAACATTGTTACATGTTTTCCGTTCAGCTGGAAAACATGACAAATTATTTCTCTCTCCAAATAAACACGGATTTGTTTCATAATTGTTTCTATTTTGTTTGAAAACAGTTTCTGAGCTGTTTGAAAACTGCTTGCAAACGTTAATAAATATATAGGAAGCTCATGAAAAATTCTGTAAACTGTTTCGAAAGTGTTTCTAGAAACATATTTACAAGTNTTAATAAATATATAGGAAGCTCATGAAAAATTCTGTAAACTGTTTCGAAAGTGTTTCTAGAAACATATTTACAAGTGTAGACGAGGCTTTTTTGTTATTAGTTATTTTTCTCATGCTCTGCCTGAGACTTTAACCCTCAACTTGGCAACAAGTTACGAGGCAGACGTCAAAATGCAGTGTGTTTTGTCTGCACCTCTGCATCTATACATATTATAAAACTCAACGTCTCTGTCCGTCTGTCTGTTAGTGCGCTTATCACTCGAGAACCACTTATCCGATTTGCGTGTTTTTTTTTAATTCGTAGCTATATTCTCTGGCCAGGTTTTAGTATACATTTTGTTACGTAAAGTAACATAAGGAATAAGCAATGACGATAACAGTGAATCAAGTCAGAAAAGCGTTTGCCGCCAGCGCGCTCTCTTGCAATACGCTGTCTAAGCCGTTAAAGAGGGAATCATATCGTGTACTAAAGAATTGTGTAGAATAAAAAGACCTAAAAAAANAATTTTTTCCGAAATACAATCCCTGTTTGAGGTGTTGCCAGAAGAAAAAGTGTCGTTCCCTAGGATATTTTGTTATGAATAATGTGGCACGCTTGCCTAGGGGAAGGCTATTTTTATCTTCAGAATTAGTTTTAACCCACAGAACTGGTTGAGAATCAAACTTCTCTGTATTTCATTATGTTATATTTGTCCACACACTCGTGTTAATAAAAATTTTTAATACCGACTACAATTGGTAGTTTAAACACAAAAACTGATTTTATCATCTTTGACAGTTGAGGAACCCGAACTGACTGAAGTCCAAAGACTGGCCTTCCCGGTTTCTCCGCCTAGTTGCCAAACACGCCCACTCACGCAAACATTGTTGCATGTTTTCCGTTCAGCTGGAAAACATGACAAATTATTTCTCTCTCCAAATAAACACGGATTTGTTTCATAATTGTTTCTATTTTGTTTGAAAACAGTTTCTGAGCTGTTTGAAAACTGCTTGCAAACATTAATAAATATATAGGAAGCTCATGAAAAATTCTGTAAACTGTTTCGAAAGTGTTTCTAGAAACATATTTACAAGTGTAGACGAGGCTTTTTTGTTATTAGTTATTTTTCTCATGCTCTGCCTGAGACTTTAACCCTCAACTTGGCAACAAGTTACGAGGCAGACGTCAAAATGCAGTGTGTTTTGTCTGCACCTCTGCATCTATACATATTATAAAACTCAACGTCTCTGTCCGTCTGTCTGTTAGTGCGCTTATCACTCGAGAACCACTTATCCGATTTGCGTGTTTTTTTTTAATTCGTAGCTATATTCTCTGGCCAGGTTTTAGTATATATTTTGTTACGTAAAGTAACATAAGGAATAAGCAATGACGATAACAGTGAATCAAGTCAGAAAAGCGTTTGCCGCCAGCGCGCTCTCTTGCAATACGCTGTCTAAGCCGTTAAAGAGGGAATCATATCGTGTACTAAAGAATTGTGTAGAATAAAAAGACCTAAAAAAACTCCGCAGTAGCATATATCTATCTACAACTGAACAATAATACTGTAGTCCACGCGAGCGGAGCACAACTAGTCCTTACTAAGTGCCTACCAACTTAGCGACATTCACTTTAAATGACTTAGAATACTGACGGGGAGACTCCGTGTCTGTTCAAGCTTTTCCCATTTCTCGACAATTTAGTAATTGAAAACAGTTCTTGATTTGAAACTTTCATAGCAGTGGTCGTAAAATCAATAATTTAAGTTTACAGCAACAAATTACCATGTGATATTTCGTAGGGAAGCGATCTCGCCGCCATCAGACAGATTGGCGTATTTTCCTGACGGTAGTGTTGTTTAAAAACCATAAACAGTATGTCTGGCATTCGATTTGTACAACAGATTAAGTCTGTCATGACTGAACTGAGAATGATGTTTAATACTTTGCTGCCGGTGAAAATGCGGGAAAATTGTGGCCAGCAATTTCTTGTGTTTAATGATCATGGAAGTATTTATTATCGATCACTTCATATTATTTTATATAGGAAACTAATTATATGTATCGTAAAGTTAATTTTAAAATGTTACCACTTGCAATTTATATTTCGTATCATAGAGCGATTGAAAAAAAAAACTCATTTTACTTATTAACAAAGTTTAGTAGTATTTAAGGCATGGAGTTGTTCGTGATTTACTTCTACCGCAAGTTAAAATCCGAAATTAAATGGTAATTTAATCACGTTTTTTGTTCCCTGTGTTTCGTGTTTAACTTGGCTGATTTTTACACAGTTGCGGAATGTATTCTAGCGCCTGCGAACGTAATCACGTTAATAACGAAGAACCATCATGGCATCAGAAGGAAATAAGCATCGGAAGCTCGTTTGTTCGTACTTAAAGCGCAACAAGCCATGTCGAGAGTTGCTGTTTTGCCTGCTCGCGCAATTGTACGTAATTGTCCCTGTTGTTTGAATTCCGTGCAAAACTCTCTGCTTTCACTTTTTCGTTTCAGAGAAGGTATACATCTGTTTATAGATGTAAATGCATAGTGTATCGTATGTTGCCCTCTGAAGACAACTAACGAAATATTCCTACCTTCCTGAAACACTGCCTGATGAAACCTATTTTATATAATACCTACTTACCCTTCATCATAAATAAAATTTCATTTCCATCGGCTAGAGGTAGTTGTAATGAATCTTTCACTACCGGTGGTTATCCGAGAGAAAAAGGTTCTGTGTTACAAACACGTTTCGCATAACAACCGTTTTTTCTAGGTAATTATTTGATAATGATAACGCAACATATTCTATTATAACGAGACAGTATTTCGTAAATATGTGTTTTAAGCAAACGTTTGTGTAGTTTTTATCTCATAAGAAGAACTCCTTTTTGACAACGTAACTTCTCTCCTCACGCTGAAACGTTGGTAGATGACTGTCACTCGTCAGATTACAATCAATTTGTAGTTACGTGCTTTTTTATTTCAACAGATTGTGAACATTTCCTCCCAAATTAAAACGGGTAATTCAATCAGCTATGACAAGATGCATATTGCTAACAAAAAAATTCCATTTGCATATACACTTTTTTCAAGTGAAATATAGTTGAAAAAATTTTACGTAGTAATTTTCTTCGTTCGAAATACAATTTGCTAGTTAACTTATAAAACAAAAATAAACGTACATGTATGAATGTTTATATGTGTTATTCATGCTAACTTATTAAAATAATATTTATCTAATGCTTTTTGATTTTTTCCCAGTCAACTCTCAGAAATACTGTGCTTTAAGCTTGTTAGAATAATTTAATACACGAAGAGCTAGCTTAATATTTTTCATAAATTTTTACGGTTTTTAATTATTAATAAGGCTAAATAACAAACAGTACTTATCAAGTATCATTAACATCGACCTAATTTCCACAAACAAAAGAAAAACAAAAATTTTATTTGTACGCAAATGGTGAAAGGAAAGTGTATTATCACTAATAAATACAAGTAAGCAATTCCTTTGCTAATATTTATACAAGTCAGGACGTAATTCGGGACGCCAGAGCTCCAATTTCTCGCTATCGCGTCTTTAATCTTACAAGGCTGCCCCAAATCCAAAACAAACATCTACTTTCAGTTCAAAAAGCTAACTCCCACGCCGTAGGTGATTACAATACAATATCTCTCGCATGGAGCCGAATGCGAAATACACACGGTGTGGTAGCTGACTCTAAACTCAAAATTAATTATTTTCACGCGAGCAAGCTGAGGTTGTATCCCGAATGAGTCCCTCCTATGAAATGCTTCGATAAACGACGCTCTGAATCTAGAAAGTAAACTGTGTGATGAGCAAGGAATTGGTTTGCATTACGTAATTGCGCCATCAACTCCCTCGAATGTAGATGGAAAACTACTTAAGATAACCATAACCAAAGCAGGCGGGCGGAGTCGAACCGTTACAATCGAGACTTAACCATTTCAAACCCACTTTATTTACGGTTTCAGGTGTTGCAAACAAGAAATTTTATAATGCGTGCTGTACTCAATACAACACTTGTTTCGTTGTCACAGGCCAATTAGCTGTAGGCTATAATATGTACGGCTACAGTTATATGAGCCAATGTTCTAGACCAGTAAGACGGTTTGGAAATAATTTACCCACAGGTAATACCATTAGTCACTGAGCTATACAGTGTACAGTACAGACCAAAAATTACTTACAAGTGCGTAATGTACACAATTGTGTACAATGGGTCTGAATGGGTTAAAGGATTTACAACCTTTTCCAACTAAGTCAGTAAAATCACAAAGTGGTCAACGTAAGTAGTCAATATGGCCAGTAGCAATATCAGTTTAGGCACGTGTCGGGTTGTTTGTAAAATAAAAAGTGTGACTTAAAATGTAATGATACACAATACGGCGTTTAATTTTTTAGTTCCTCTGTATCTTGTAAATTACCGAAATAGTCTAAAGTGCACATCTTTCAGTTTCCTGGCAATTATGAATGAGCAAATTTCAGAGCTAGACGCTATTTCGCAAAAGCACTTAGTGTCCACAAAATTTCCTTGGGGGAGGATATGTTTATGTATCATCTTGATATACTTTCAGCAGACAAAGCACTGCAGTGTGTGTGAGAACTTGTGTGAGAAACAATCAATGGTATATGTTTAGAACTAGACTGGGAATAATTGTTAAATGCGCCTTATGAAGGAAATTTTCGCAGTATTTTGTGTTTATGCGTATGAAATATAAATCAGTCGTATCAAAAAATTGGCTGTGTATATTTCAACTCTTTTGTTAGTTGTTTTTTAAGAGTTTTTTCAAACAAACATTTACGAAATATAATACAGAGTGAGCTTCATTCCAAACAAGTTTTATTTACAATACCTGATTCATTGGTAAGATATGATTACATAGCATCCTTACTGTAAAAAGAACAATTAATAAATGGCGTGCAACTATTTTATATATTCATAAATAATGTTATTTTTTTCAACATCGTTCTTTTCATATTTACAAACGGCAATTTTGTGTTCAGTACTTCCCATTTTAGTCCCAGCTCTGCTACAAATCCCAAAACAAAGCCACGCAGAGATTATATTACCCACCACCAGTGACGTCATACAGAGGTGGTAAGACCTTGGAGTCCCGGTGGTAACGGTCGAGCCCCGGGTCTTCCTAATGAGGGTCAAGCATGCTGCCGCATGCTTCAATTGTCTCGTTAGGCCAATAGTTACACGACAAAAGTAGTCATTTATAAGCTACGTTTTTATTGTCGTTGTTTGGTAACGCTGTTCTCTTGATGTTATTGTGGTTTCACACTCACCACAGTCTGCATAGGGAATCTAGTGTCTTACATTATACCGGCCTACTTTGTCGACAAGGTGTGACGAGTTGAATGAACAAGGCCATCCATGTGTATAGCGTGGTACGAAATGTTCAGTTCTTTAATTATAAAACCACTCGAGCATTCTCGTATTTATTCATGTAGCATTTCTAATTGCAATGGGAATAAATGTAACAGCGGTTTGCAAATAGTCACTGTACAGTAATAATGCTCCAAAATTACTAAAATTAAGAGACTTCTGATGAAGCTTCATTACGTACCTAAACATGTATGCTAGTGTGATTAGAGAAAGAGGAGCAAAGATACCTTCAACTTCACTTTGAATTTATTCTGTGAAAAATATGTGTTTTTGACTTGACACAGGCATAGCTCAGCAGACTGTATTAATTTAATACCGAGGGTTTGCTTCTGTCATTTTCTCTACTGAAATCAACGGGAACAAATAAAAGATTTCTTTCTAGAAAAATGTACGGATATGCGAACATTGATTTTAGTTAAACATGAACCACTTTAGAAAACGCATTAACCAATTATCTATAAAACTTTAAGTTTTCAATATTGAGAAAAAATTGACTAAAAAGTATAAGCCAAAAATTATTTCCACCTCCCTGGGTAAAAATTTCACTTGATTACAATGCCCGAATATAATTTTCAGAAACAGCACCGGCATTGTTTGAGAAATGGAACAGGTCCCTAACATGAGCATTTCTTGTGGGGCATACCTTGGATGGTGTTGCCTAGTTTGGCTGTAAAGGGCTTTCGAAACATAATGTGAAAAGTGAAGGAAAATAAACAAAATTATGCTTTAGTGGAAACTTTTACTATCGTTTACGTTGCATAATGAAACGTTATCTCATTATCGTATGCCCGCAAATTCCTTGTTTGGCACTAGACGAAATAAAAATTCTCCCTTAAGTTTTGGACGTTTCTGTAAGGCAAAGAGACATTTCCATGTGCGTTATTATGATACGTTATTTTTGTTATAATATCTCAGGTCACATTACAAGTCAACCACTTAAGATTTTTTTCTTTTTGGCCCACAAAAGTTGAGTACATGCGTCTCTTAGCCAAATAAAGTGTTTTCAGCAGAAATGTTATTGTAAAAAGTTATCTCTAATCCAATTATACAAAAAAAACACTCTTCTGGGGAATTGTGGTTTGAAAGTCGCATGGGGTTGGTACATAGGATATTGACACCTTGAGATGAATCCAGAGGAGAGGAGGAAGTCTCAGAGGAAATAACTCTCCTTCCCTTTCCCTCTAATCCTCACATTGTCATGAAACTGTCCTGTAAATTATTTAAAATTAAATGCAAAAATTTCAAGATTGTTTAAAATACTGATATTTTTTACCAATTTATTTCATAATATGTTCTACAATTACGAAACAGTGACCCTTCCTCCCATGCCACAAATCGAAAATCTAGACCCCCTCCCCCTAACACCCTATTTCTGAAAGTCTAGATACGCTACTGGTGACACCTATACCCTCCTCCCTATTCCAACCTCCTGAAGTGTACACCATCCCATCTTGCGATTTTGTCTCTCCGACCAGTGTACACTGGAGAGCCAAAAAAAATTGGTATAGGCGTGCGTATGCAAATAACAGAGTAATGCTATGCGGTCGGCAGCACCTATATAAGGCAACAAGCGTCTGGCAAAGTTACTAGATCGGTTACTGCTGCTACAATGGCAGGTTATCAAGATTTAAGTGAGTTTGAACGTGGTGTTATAGTCGGCGCACGAGAGATGGGACATAGCATCTCTGAGGTAGCGATAAAATTTGGATTTTTGCGTACGACCATTTTACGAGTGTGCCGTGAATATCGGAAATCCGGTAAAACATTAAATCTTCGACATCGCTGCGGCCGGAAAAAGATCGTGAACGAACGGGACAAACGACGGCTGACGAGAATCATTAAACGTGACAGACGTGCAACCCTTTCTCAAATTGGTGCAGATTACAATGCTGGGGCATCAACAAGTGCCAGGGTGCGAAATATTCAACGGACCATCATTGATATGGGCTTTCGGAGCCGAAGGCCCACTCGTGTACCGTTATTGACTGCACGACACAAAGCTATACGCCTCACCTGGGCCCGCCAACACCGCCATTGGACTGTTGATGAGTGGAAACACGTTGCCTGGTCTGACGAGTCTCGTTTCCAATTGTATCGGGCGGATGGACGTGTACGGGTATGGAGACATCCNGAAACACGTTGCCTGGTCTGACGAGTCTCGTTTCCAATTGTATCGGGTGGATGGACGTGAACGGCTATAGAGACATTCTCATGAATCCATGGACCCTACATGTCAACAAAGGATTGTTCAAGCTGGTGGAGGCTCTGTAATGGTATGGGGCGTGTGCAGTTGGCGTAAAATGGGACCCCTGATACGTCGTTTATGACTCTGACAGGTGACAGATACGTAAACATCCTGTCCGATCACCTGCACCCATTCATGTCCATTGTACATTCCGACGGACTTGGACAATTCCAGCAGGACAATACGACACCCCACACGTCAAGAGTTGCTACCGAGTAGCTCCAGGAACACTCTTCTGACTTTAGACACTTCCATTGGCCACCTAAATCACCAGACATGAACATTATTGAGCATATCTGGGAATCCTTGCAACGTGCTGTTCAGAAGAGATCTCCACCTCCTCGCACTCCTATGGATTTGTGGACTGCCCTGTAGGATTCATGGAATGAATTGCCTCCTTCATACCTTCAAACATTAGTCGAGTCCATGCCACATCGTCTTGCGGCACTTCTGCGTGCTCGCGGGGGCCCTACAGGATATTAGGCAGGTGTACCAGTTTTTTTGTCTCTTAAGTGTATATTCTCCGTGCAAGCGTAGCTTCGTACCTGCCCCCTTACCCATGACGGACTGCAAGCACAGTTGCATTTGTGGATGGTCAGGGAGGGGGATGGCGTATCACAAAATACACATTTAGATTTTGTTTGGTTGTGTTTTCTGTCCAAGATATTTAGCGGATGCCAAAAATCATTGAAAATTCACTTCTGTACTCACTATGGCGCACTTTTATCAGTTTTGCATTCGTCGCAATATAATTCTTCCAGGCCAGACTGTTTCGTGATTTTAATGTATTGACGAGTTATTTTATAGAAACTACACCTTTTGTAGGATATCTACAATTAAAGTAGTAACATGCTAATTTTGTATTAGTTCAGTTTCTTAGTAATGGGAAAATATTAGTTTGTTCCAGATGGTTGCACGGCAAACATGGTATTGCCCGACACAGTCACCAACGCTAACAGTTTTGTAATGTGTGCCAAATTATTAAGCCGAGCGTGCATTTCATTCATAGATTTAAACTAGAGTTTCACTAATATTTAAACTGACTGAAGTTTTGTATTGTAAATGTGCGTACGTTTATAAAGGTACAGTTGAGATTAATAGCACGTCTGTATGTGCGGAGTAATTATAAAGTAATTAATGAACGCTAATTAGGCGGCACCTTAGTAAAAAAAAAGAATGCCCTGTGGCCACACATTTTTCCCCTGGTAGCTAAAATACCCTTCATGTCATTTTGATAAAAATAACATTTAACAATTACGTCAGTGTAATCATTTCTGTAGCCCTGTATTTTCGAATCGTATTGTGCAACGTACTGGATTCAAGATTCTACACCGCAAGTATGTACAGTCTGTAATTGAGAGCTCTTCTAAATAGCTATAGTTCAGCTTTCAGTTCGTAGCCAGACTTGTTAAGACATGTAAAGTCCCGGTCGTTTCTGATGTATATTCGATTGCACAGTGACAAATATGCCAAATCTGAGAAATGTAATTTCGTGTGGCGTTTTGTATTCTTTGCTGTAACGCTAATTTCTGCAATCATGGCGATTAAAACAAAATATTTGTATTCTCGCATCATGAAACTAAGCTTTGGTTAGCTCAGTTATTAGACGCCTTGAATTCCCAGAAAAATTCATTGCGATTTACATAATGTTGCATACTAATCATTTTAATGCCAAAATAAACACTATACCCAATGGTTCATAAATTCTTCATTTCAATATAATACACCAATATATTGCTAATGGATTTGAGATAACAGTCTTGAGCATATTAATACCTGAACTATCGATTTCAAAATGCTGCCCATTCAGTCCGTTTTCAATATAATTCATCGCAGCTCTCAAGCCAGTTGTAATATCCGTGCGGTAAATATGATAAGCAAACTAAAGAACCCAGTGTGGCAGCAGTAAGAGATTTTGTTTTCGCTCATTCCTTTTCACAAAAACATATACGATAATCTGATGAATAATAAATACAATATATATTCTGGCTACCTGAAAGTATTTTAGTTTCACAAAATTCTGCCTCATCGCGGAGTAATTAAATGCAGTCACGCTTACTAGAGCCATGCTATCCATTCGCTTTTTTGGCAGTTGGCACATCAACACATCGCATAGCCTGAGCACTCAGTACGCAAAATAAGTTACAGAAGCCCGGATCAAAATGACACTACGAGGACTGTTCAAAATGCATAAAGTTGCAGAACTCGTCATACGCTACCATAACTGAAAATCTGGTCGCAAAATATACCTAAACATAATACTTTGACCCTTGTAGAGCTCACTTATTATGGTCTTAAGTGTTGTAAAAACGATATTTCAAGATTTTTCTGTACTAAAATTAATTCAGTAGTTTCATTATCACGCCCAATGAGCTGTACGATTTTTGCTCGGCGATAATGATATGAATGATATGAACCAGTCATAACAGAGTTGTAACCCGGCTTACTAATCATTTACTCGCAGGGAAATACCATTGGAGACTGAGCCTCGCAGTGCACAGTACCAGTGAAATATAACTTTCGTTCGCAATATGTACATTATTGTGTACACTGGGTCTAAATGGGTTAAGAGTGTATAGGCCTACGTAATTCTTAACATGTTTATTTTAACACATGCAAATGCTCTCACTACGATGGTTTGAAATTCAATATGCATAAATCTATTCCCGAGGTGTGTCCAGCGGGAATCATAGCAGCGATATATTGATTAAGGAGCAAGAACAAGGTCACTGTGGAAACAAGTCATTTATCTTCTTCTGGTTTTACAGCGCGTCGTTCTATTTGTCGACTGACCGTCACACGGGAAAGATAGTCATGCTTTTGATTACGTTGGTTATTTTCGAAGAGTGTTAGCTTCTGCAGAGTAAAACTCCTAGTATGGCGTCTTCACTGTCAAAACATACTATTTTCCCCGGATTGCACACGTTTTTCAATTCTGCGTCATTCGTTTTATACTCAAATCTCCAGCATTTTTTATGATGGGACCAGCCCTGGACGTACCCTAGTCCTGTGACTAGGTAAGTAATACTCACTTTAAAGAGTATGCCGTGTGATATTTTAGGATATTATAACCAAGAACCTATTTGGAGAGTTCCTCGGGGGCGTCGACCAATAGCATCTCATTCTATTCAGTCGAATTTTTAACTATGAAACTAGAATAGAAAAGTGTGGCGTAAGTTTCAAAAGTTAAAAATTCGTTTCAAAATCTATTGCTACCTTCCTCTAGTCATTCGAAAACACGTACATCATTCATATTTTTTTCAATTATAAGGTGCAGGTGGTTTCTGAATGATTCAGCATCGGCAAAACACCATATGGTTGGAAGAATTCCATAAAACGCATATAAACACCACAAGATGCGTGAATGTTAAGCGTGCATCTAAAGAACCTAAGGCGGGGTGGTCCAGGGAGGTTAGGCAACTTGTGAGGTTTGCGGGTTGCGTTAAAAGGACGGGCAGGAACTAGAACATGCGCCTGTACTTACGTCGCCGCGCAGGCCAGTCGATGTGCCGAAAGTCGTCGCTATGCGTGGTCCGTCTCGCGTCGCGTCCACCAGGCGACTGAAGGTGACGCCGTGGCGCCGGCGAGGGGAGTGGGCGTGTGCGCCAGTGCGCATGCGCCTGTTTGAACGCGCCGTTGAATCCAAACAGTAGCGCACCGAGAGGGCGGCACTCCCAAGATTACAAGTCGTTTGTCCCCTGGGAGCCCATCTCAGTGAGTGACAGTCCCCGAGCACAAAACAACACCACTCTTCCAGTACAAAAACAAAAAAAAACCGGCCAGCCCCATTAGTGGAGTACAGACACCTTGTTTCTTAAACTGTGCTTCTGATCCTGGCACACAAAAACGTTTCCCCAGCCTGGCAAGTGAATATCAGCTATATAACAGAGCTAGTATAATATTTTTACTTACGCGTTAATTTATAATTTATCAATTTACTGATACTAATAACTTTGAACAAGCGAAACTGTTTTATTCGTGTCAATCAACTCTCTGATTCCCCCTACTTTCAGAGCAGTCTTAAAAAGTTGAACTGTTTTTTTTAAATTACTTTTGTATGCTACATCTGGAAGTATTAACTCATACGGCGTGGTATTTTACAAAATTCTGCAGTAACATTATTTTTTAGCACTACCAAAACCCTGATAAATGTCTCGTTACTGCCTACAGTTAAGATGCCTTTGCTCTAATAAAACGTTGAATATCACTTGACTTAGTGAAAGATATACTGACGCCCCTTTATTTGTACCACGCAAAGTGAGCCAATAGAATTCAACATATATATTTTTAAGTGATTCCCCTGAAACTGAAATTCCCTTTGAAAAAAATTAAGTATTTGTAACTGGTTATAAACCGTGCCTTCGTGCGTGTGATTGTGTACAATCTTAGTCCCCTACCCCGTATACATACACGCAACACACATCACGCATGGCAAACATTAAAAATTAACCAGTTAATTATTTTGATAGCGAATCTGGGTAAGCTTGTACTCATTCCATTGATGGGGTTGCCTGGTTCCCCTTTCTACACCCTCCTGTTGGGCGTATTGCATTTTCGTGCATGGCAAGTTGCAGCTCATAAACTTGCAGGAAAAAATTTCCGCTGAATTTTTCGGGCCTTCCTCAATTCACATCGATAAACCATAACGTCCTCTCCCACTAGCGGAAGTCGTCCAAAGCATGGCAAGGGAAGATAAATACTTTAATGAGTTCCACCAGTTGTACAGCGGATGGTGGACTATGTCCCAAGACTTATACCTTGATCGTGAACAAAAATAAATGTTGAAGAAGCTAGATGTTTTACCATTGCACCTCCTCGCTCGGTTACGGTCACATATTACTGGGCAGGTAGGTACAAGGCGCGTGCGTGTGTGTTTGTGTGTGACAATATTTTACACTCAGCGAGCTTATTCTAATCCACCATAGCAAAGCTGATTCTTCCGTAAACTAGCATAGGGTCGAGACTGCTTCAGAAGTTGCAATAAGTTTGATTATTCACTCTCGCTCTCGTCACAAACACGAAGCAAAATAATTTAGAAGCTTTGAGCAGCTGCTGGGTTTTGTTCAAATTCAGAAGTAAAGTGTTTCTTTTTAATAAGTCTAATAATGTCTCGTTTACTGCATATTGTGACAATTTCTCAAAGTCAGTGGGCTAAACCAGGTCCGTTAAGGGATGGAGGTATTAATTAAATAAAAGAGTTAATTATAATTTCTTTCTTTATTTATAATAACAAATAAATATAATTCTCTCTACTCCATATCTTACTTTAAATTGATATATCTTTCTATTTAAAATTAATAAATTCAATCAATACGATGTACAGTTACCTCAAGTAAATTAATGTAATTAAATAACTAAAATCACTGCCAGTAAACTATGTATCAAAACCTATTGAATTACTTATTTTATTAATTATATGTCCATATTTGACATCTCCAATATTTACAATAATGTCCGTGTCACATGTTCATACAGTCCTACCTCAGTTTAGTCCAGATCCCGCCAGCCCGCAATGTTCTGTAGTTCTCCTTGTGCCCTCATGCACAGTAGCCTTCACTCGTCGGGTTTCACGCCATCTCGTCCATTCGCACCACCAACACCTCGTCCGCCGTCGTCTCGCAATCTCCCGTCATCCTTCCTCTTCACCGATATCCCTCGCCGCACTCGAATTCATCCGGTTATCGCTTTCAGCCAATTGACAATGTTTGTACATACTGTGTTCGTGCAGACAAGTCGTTACGTGTAAACGGCTCGCGGACGGAAAAGGTGGTGTGTGCTACGTACGGTCTGTATTCGGGCTGTGGTAAGTCTGGCGGAGTTTATATTAAGGCAGACGACCACGCGCAGTGAAGCCTATGCATGTGATAAAGACTACACAAAATACGCCACAGACAATTAGTTCAGTCCGGCGGTGTAGTGCAACTGAAAGTGTGCGCTGATAAGCTGCGGCGTTTAGATAAAATGCAAAGAATCGATGCACAAAAGCTTATAAGCGAAATTCTTTCTAGGCAGGGATTAAGAATCTCAACCGATACGTTAGACTAACCGCTTTAGAAGATCAGAGATTGGTTGTCGGCAGTCGCATGCGACTGCAATCTCAGGGGACTTCTCTGTTTGGAGACCAAGCAGTACATCAGGTAAGTAAAACAAGGACAACCTACTGCGGAACCTCGGAAACAGCAACTCTGTGAACCAGTTTTTTTTTTTCAAACATTCTATCCAACTGACCAATGTTTTAATAAGATAGGTATAGTGTGATTTGTCTCTTTTACTTTCGATTATTTTTTCTAATACTATAATTATTGCTGTCATTATATGCCTACGCTTTAATTTAATATGTTTATAATTCCATAATGCATCCTAATATAATTTATTATTAAAACATTTCAATTGTATCCTACAACAGCCACTACTTTCTTTTCACTACACAAAATTAAATAAACATAATCACACTGAAAATAGTATAATGAATAGCCACATATAGTGAAGTAGTGAACTTCAATCTCATTTTCAACTATTTGGCCTTAGTACTTCATATATGACATGACATGTTTCTGGAATGATGTGGCGCAATTATGGTGATATCACAGCAGAAAATTTCAGATCAGTATAGTTTCTGCTAGTAATCAAAATCTCATTTTTTGCTATAAGTCCTTGAAAAGCACTATTCTACTTTGCCATTATACTATTTAGTCTTAGTATATAAATGGTGTGATATATTGCAACAGAACTAAGAATGCTCTTCATCCATTCTTACATAGTTTGATCACCGATTTTTTTTATTCCAAAAGTTTAAAATGTGAAAGTATTACACGTTTCATAAGCCAGTCTTTTTTCCATCTTCTCCGTTGTGATCTCTTCCTGTTTTTAACTAAACTGTTTTAATGACAGCACTAAATGCAAGAATCGTCGNCTCTTCATCCATTCTTACATAGTTTGATCACCGATTTTTTTTATTCCAAAAGTTTAAAATGTGAAAGTATTACACGTTTCATAAGCCAGTCTTTTGTCCATCTTCTCCGTTGTGATCTCTTCCTGTTTTTAACTAAACTGTTTTAATGACAGCACTAAATGCAAGAATCGTCGTATAAGCAATTTTACTTAATTTGGCTATACACTGCTCTCGTGTACTATGAATTCAGGACTGTGCCAAAGCTACTCATGTGGTCGCAACGTGTGAACGTACTGTTAAAACTGCAGACCATGTGTGCATGCGGTCGTCGCAAGCTCGGTACGCGCAATCAAACTTGAGTAAATGCCTGTGTTGGCTGTACATGAAGCTTCGACGTGTTCATTCAGCGCATCCAGTGAAGCTGGCTTTTTCAGATCAACATAATACTTTAGGTTACCCCATAAATATAATTATAGATGTATTGATTCAAGGTACCGTGGCGGAATCGCAGCAGCACCTCTTCGACATGGCCATCGTCCGTGTAGTTTCATCCAGATACGCCCTGACATCTCGATGGAAGTGGGGTGGTACTTCGGCTACGTTGCTTCAATGTCCTTTCTCTCAACGCTCACAAACATCATCATCTGCGTCATCCGTTACACTTTCGTCCAATATTTGAAATTGAATTTGTATTTATACCAAAGATATTTGCGGATAAAGAGTATGCATTTTTTTTTTTTTGGCATCTCTGTATTCTATGATTTCATTCTAAAATAAATTATTGAAATAATATCATATTTGTTGCTAACACAACTGACCAGGACAGATGTAAAATTCATTGTCGGCTGTACGCGACTCGATTTCTGATTAAGAATTACTTCATAATTTCATGGTAAAAAGTATGTACATGAGCAATAAACATATCAGATCTGAATTTATTTCAGTAATTCTATTAAAAATTCTTGTTATGTCATATTTTATTCATTCAGATCATAATTCGGCATGTTATCACAAACAAGCTTGCCATCGTGTACTTACGATTGTGATCACCGTGACACGTTGCTGAACATTCCCATGCCTAGAGTGTAATGAAGACCTCGAACAAAATAGCAATATACTCTTAATCATTTCACAGCGCCTTTTTCTAGATTCATAGAGAGAAGCGGTTGGTGCAAAAGCTCAAGGTGTTCGTCTCCCACCAAAGCAAACTGTGTTCAATTCCCGACGGGATCACTCCCGGACCATCGCACGTGGGAATCGTGCCGGTTTATGCCGCTGATCGGTGAATTCTCTCAGTGATCTCCCGTTTCCTCCACTCTTCCATTACAGCGCTGATCCATGTCCACTTCTTTTCACCGCCATCGGCTCTCAAGACATCGTTGTTATGAGCTGTCCCGAACATCTTCACTCGATACATAGATCCTTGTCATATACTCAGCTATGTTAAATTTTATAAGCAGGGAAAATAAATACAACGAACAGAAAGAAAGAACTCGACACGGCCTTGCAAAGTGTTTAATTAACCGTGAACGAAATGCATTAGGCCTACTGATATTTTTAGCTTGTCCAGGCAACTGGAAGCTCGCCTCAGACAAAAAGAGTCGAGGGCTTTTTCGATCGCTCGCCGCGTTGAAACCGGCGACTCGTGCAAAGTTTCTTAAAGGCTCTGCGATACGTGATACGGCTTTGGAGGATGGGTCGAGTTGGGATTAGGAAAGGGATTCTTCTTCAGTGGCCTTACTCTCCCCCTCAAATTATTCACGCCGTGAGAACGGTACGGTCTGCATGTTCTGATGACAAACTTTCACCGTCAGGGAACTCTTAATTGTAGCCTCTCTAAGTTTTAAGCCGACTTGCGGCTTACACATCAAGCTTAAACTGGCCTCCAACTAAAAATGACTCAGTCATGACTTACCATAATCCAAAACTCACAGCCGATGAGCGTCTATGCCTTGGGAGAGGAGGTATGCACTGGCTACTTCCCTGTGCATATAGCATACCGCGGGGGTATTGAAGCGGTTTTAACTCTGTTTTTGGATTTCTCGAGTAATGATTACTTTATGGAAAGCTGCATAACGCATTCGTAAACGACAGATGATTTTTTCCAACATGAATTTAAACAAATGTTTTGCTGAGGGGGGTGGGGGGGCAAGCATGTTGTTTAGAGGTGAAAGGGCACTCTGTGATTGATTTTTCGTTAATATTTACTCCGAAATACGCTGTTTGAATGCTTCTTTCTCGTGACGTATATTTACAGTGTGAGGTTTTACATTATTTTTTATATCTTGCCTTTCGATTCTAATACTTTCCTTTCGTTGAACGGGGTCGGTTTTGAAATGCTGCGTTTGAGCCATACGTTACATTTTATTGGTGGCGTATTTATATGGAGAGCCAACAGTGATATTTTGCCCCATTCGAGCTAAAAATGTGCAAACATCCTTTGAATACCCATCCTCGTTGTAGAGGCACAGGTATTTAGATTGTGTTGGAATGCATGTTCGACCTCCAAGAAACCATTGTCATTAACCAACACGATTCTTGGTCATAATGGTCGCTGGCACGATGGTAGATACTCATCCCGAACCCTTGGTTTTGTGGGAATTACACTCGTACGCTGAGGTGAAGGAGACTGTACACGACGGATTTTGGCATGTAAAGGTCCTAAGGTTACGCAGGTTTTTTTGCATGCCTCTTAAAGTTATTGCGCCTAGCAAATTCCATGCCACAGTTTCCATAATTATATGCCACTATCTGCATTATTCGAACAGCCATACTTTTCGTGTCTTCGAGCACATTTGGTGAATGCAAATGAAGTGTTACAGTATCAGCACGGGTACTCAAGTAACGTCATTGCAAATAAGATCGATCTTAAATATATAAATTTAAAAAAACCAAGTTCTATTACCGTATTTTATAAGGTTACATATTCCTCCATAGACTAGCTGGCCCGAACCGACACTCCAAATTTGAGCAGATTTTTAATTTCGTGGGAATATATATGCGTATTACGTGTACGCTTGACAATATCCTGCTACTTGATGGAATTAAATATCTTAACTTGCCAGTCAGAATGCTAAAAGACGAGCGGAGAGAGAGCGATCTGTCACCTCTGGTATCAGACGAGAAACTGTGCAGAGGGTCGACATTGTTCTCATGAAATACTTGCCCCACACTTGCACGCTCTGGCGGACAATGCTGAAAAGAAGAGCGGTAGTGATAAGGGATTAAACGCTGGTGAATAATTGGTCGAACCAAAGTGGTATGGTGAGGGGTAACAGAATAAAAACTCAATTTTAATGGTAATTTAATTAGCATTAAAACGAAAAATGTTTTTGTTCTGATTAATTAAAGATCTTAATACAATATATATAAATTTATTTTTAATAATTTATGCTTGTAGGTACACTGCTGGTTTGAAAAAGGTATTTTTTTTTTTAAATAGGATTGAAAAATTACAGATTTTCCTATGACTATAAATATGAGTGCCGACAGCTCACTTTTCAACTTAATCCTCAGAATGAGCGGATACCGGCAGCTCGCCTGGCATTGAAATGAATAAATTAACGCCACCTATTTGTTGAAAATAGAATCTTACATGGAGTGTGTCGACAGCACCACCTATACTTTAAAAAACATAATCAAATATGGCTACCACATGGTGAATAAATCGACAACTCTTCTGGTGGGTAAAGTAATTAACTCACTAGCACCACCTAGGTGATGAAAACATATGAAATCCAATATGGCGGTCAAACGAAGGTGATAGACACGCTCCAGTAATGTATAAACAAATGATAAACGAAAAACCAAGATGGCGGATGGTGGCTTTGACGCCTACCGAAATGGACTGCACCGACCAAGATAGCGGACGGTGGCGGTAATGCCTACCAAGATGGTTGACTGCACCTACCAAGATGGTGGAATGAGTACTGGTGGAGGGGGTGTGGGTAACCTCCAGAATGTTAGGTTTTTTTTAATAAATGTATCTAATAAATTTTTATTAATTTCAAAATAATTTTTAATTTTTTATAAATATAATTTTCTTATAAATATTTTGGATTTTGTTTGGAATTTTTTAGGTTTTTTGGGATAGTTTTCATTTTTGTATTTTTTGGGTTTCTAGGTCAAAGGTCACCAGTATCAAGGTCAAAGGTCTAGGTAGAGGTCACCTGTATCCATTATGGCCGCCGGTCGACCGGAATGACAGCACGAACAGTCCCTGGTCCAGAAGTGCCTAAGCCCCATTATCCCTCAACTGAAGTCCGGAATTGCTAGTGAATCTAAATTGGCTCTCATCCATGAATTGCACCCGACTCCATTGCTGAGTTCCCAATTCCTTGTGTTCCCAGCACAACAGCAAACGTCGTCTCCGATCGGTAGTTGTCAAGGGAATATACCATACTGGTCACCAAGTGAGCATCCAGTAGTGTGTTTCGTGTGTTTTGCGATTTCACCCGCTGTCTGCCGTCGATATCTCCTCGCCTGTAGGACAATATGCCGGTCCTCCGACGCCATGGTTGCTCGTGAACTACCACTCCTAAATCTTCGTTAATTTGTTCTTGTCGTTCGAAATGCCTTACAAGCTCGTGTGAACCAGAACTCCTCGGCCACATAAGCCATATTTCAACCTTCTTCCAACTTCCCAATGATTCGATCTAGGATAAAGTCGTCTATATGTTGTCTATGGGATGTCTGATGATCATATCAAGACATAAGACAGCAACTCTAAGACGTTCAACCAGATGTGCACTGTGCAATAACTTCCACCGTAATGCTGTGCGTACACCACGCACATGCTTTATAAACTTCACACACGCCCACAACATGGCATGCCACGCATATGTGCATGCCCTACCGTACCAAACCCTATTGGCGATCTCCTAATTGTTCTCGCGGTCGATTCTACATGTTCGTTCCTCTGTTAAGTTAACTTCTTCACTTCGTACTTCGTTTTTCTCTCTCGTGTAGCTTCTCTATATATGTATGTAAGTGATATAAAATATGGGGCAAATTTTAAACGAATCCTATAATAATGGTTTTTCTTAATTTATGAAACACTTAAATTTTTGGATTCTATTTTACATTACAGAATAAGGACAGAATGTTTAATAGCATGTCGCCTAAAAACCTGGAAAAAAAATGTCCTTAAAAATATACATTTCCGTCAGTGTCGTAAAGAATAATGTATTTGTAACGAGAAAGCTTAATTTGAATGCAAGTTGAATGAAAATACATATGATATAATCTTATATTGGTTCTTAAATAAAAATAATATTTCTGATAAAGTTTCTTATCTATGCTATGTGCAAGTTAATTTCCGTTTATAGACCGTTTCTTTTTTTTCGGTAAGTAGAATAATCTTGCGTTATATGTACAAATGAAGCAGCCAATTTCAAAATATCTCTTAACCATTTTGTTTTACTCCATTAGATTACTGGTTTTCTTTTTTCGATTAATCTGCATCATTTCGCTACCAAAACGTCCTTTTTTCCTGTTAGAATTAATAATGACAGTTGCCTGTAGCTCCAGAGTCTCTCTTCTTCTGCAGCGTTATACAAAATTGTGCTTGTAGAATGTAACCCTTAGTACAGAACAAAACTAACCCTTTGTTACTATTGCTTCTGTGTTTCTTTAGTCCTCCAATTCCATAATGTCTCTTTGTCCAATGTGTACTATTCCAAAGTGTATCTTTTTCTAAACGTACATTTCCAAAACGTATCTTCTCCTGTGTACTGTTAAAAATCGTCTCTTGTTTAATATGTTTATTTTCACACCATGAATCCTGCAGGGCAGTCCACAAATCCATAGAAGTGCGAGGCGGTGGAGATCTCTTCTGAACAGTACGTTGCAAGGCATCCCAGATATGATCAATGACGTTCATGTCTGGTGATTTTGGTGGTCAATGAAAGTGTCTAAAGTCAGAAGAGTGTTCCTGGAGCCACTAGGTAGCATCTCTCGACGTGTGGGGTGTCTCATTGTCCTGCTGGAATTGTCCACGTCCGTCGGAATGCACAATGGACATGAATGGGTGCAGGTGATCGGACAGGATGTTTACGTATCTGTCACCTGTCAGAGTCATATCACGACGTATCAGGGGTCCCATTTTACGCCAACTGCACACGCCCCATACCATTACAGAGCCTCCACCAGCTTGAACAGTCCCCTGTTGACATGTAGGGTCCATGGATTCATGAGAATGTCTCTATAGCCGTTCACGTCCATCCACCCGATACAATTGGAAACGAGACTCGTCAGATCAGGCAACGTGTTTCCACTCATCAACAGTCCAATGGCGGTGTTGGCGGGCCCAGGTGAGGCGTATAGCTTTGTGTCGTGCAGTCAATAACGGTACACGAGTGGGCGTTCAGCTCCAAAAACCCATATCAATGATGTCTGTTAAATAGTTCGCACGCTGGCACTTCTTGATGCCCCAGCATTGAAATCTGCGCCAATTTGAGAAAGTGTTGCACGTCTGTCTCGTTTAATGATTCTCGTCAGTCGTAGCTTGTCCCGTTCGTTCATGATATTTTTCCGGCCGCAGCGATGTCGAAGATTTGATGTTTTACCGGATTCCCGATATTCACGGTACACTCGTGAAATGGTCGTACGCGAAAATCAAAATGGTATCGCTACCTCGGAGATGCTATGTCCCATCTCTCGTGCGCCAACTATAACACCACGTTCAAACTCACTTAAATCTTGATAACCTGCCATTTTAGCAGCAGTAACCGATCTAGCAACTTTGTCAGACGCTTGTTGTCTTATATAGGCGCTGCCGACCGCATCGCGTTACTATGATTGGTGTCATACTTCTGTTATTTGCATACGCACGCGTATACCAGTTTTTTTGGCTCTGCAGTGTATTAAAGAAGAGGAAACCGTCTCGAAGAGTAAACAAAACAGGCCCTCGTGATAAATCTTCATTCTTGAATTAAATACAAAAAAGTTTTTGACCCAAAGTACTTTTAGTTTATCTGTAAAATCCGTGAATGGACAACAAAATGTTAATTGAATAGGGTGGTACGAAATTGGAAAGCACTACCATAATCTCGAACACCTGTACGAGTAATAAAAAGAGAACACTCTCTTTTTGCTTGACAAGCTCCGAGTAAGCCAGCTGTTTCCCGTAACCCCGCCACACGCGATCATTCAAACTCTCAGTTTTCACTGATCAGTCGGAACGGATAATTGAATTGAGACTTTACCACGCAAACAACAGTCTCGACTGAACGATTCAAGTGTTAGGGTAAATGCACCAGCAGTCGACAGTGTACCCGTAGTTGACACTGTGGGTTTTAACCCCAAATAATAAAGCTTAAGAACATTGTTTAGCGATACTCTTATTTTTGGGGCAAACTTAATGCCTCCTGTATGAGAAACAATGGTTGCCATGCGGATATTGGCGGGTAAAATGTGATAAGAGTGACGGTTGAATCTGCACTGTTGATCAGTCGTCAAAGTGGTGTGTTCACAACGGTTTGCTGACAAGGAAGGTAAGATTAACTTCGTGTTTATTTTCCCGGAAAACATTGTCCATTGTGAATGCTTTCATTTTATCTTCATATTAGGTTGTTTTGCTCCTAAATTGCACCTTGGGTTGTTCGAATTCATTAGTTATTCAAGGTGTGAGAGGGTGTCGACTAATAGAGCTCATTTCTTAACATTTTGCAGTGGTCGACACCCATGTCGACTACTGAATCCCCCTAATGTTTTCTCTCAGGGCTTATAATCTACCTATTGAGTAGCTAAAATCAAAATGGTTGAACTGCTCAGATATAGTTATTTCAGGTTAGAATATTTTATTAAATAGTCGACATTACGAATTATAAATACAAATCAAGTAATAGAGGGAATCTCTAGGCCACTTATATTTGGAGGAGATTCTTTAAATACTAGATATCAGTTTCCACATCCAGTCAGCGTAGATTTTTTATATACTTTCCTGAGAGTGTTTGTTTTTGTACTGGAGTTTCTAANTCCTGAGAGTGTTTGTTTTTGTACTGGAGTTCCTAACAGTTTTTTTCTTGTTTTATTGAAGAACTAGTCTCTATTTTACATGTATAAGGTACACCCCTCTAAATAAAGAGCCTGTATATTATGAATAGTTGTGAATTACATATAATTAATGTACTTAATAAACTCAGTTACCTACCTTGTGGTACAGATTTTGTTTACCACCCCTAAAACTATTTTGTGGGCCAACAATATGCACGTTATTTTTAACGCGACAGTTCTTTTAACAAGAATGAGCTCTAATATTGTAGATAAAATGAATCATGTTAAAATAAAACGAGTTATTTAAGTGTTTCTAACGTTTTTCTGAACCCTTTATGCGTTCCAAACACCCATGTCGATTACTGGCACAGTCGATTTTCGACAGTGTCAACTACTAATGCAAAACATGGGTGTTGGAATATGTAGGTTTTCTAATAATGTTAAACAATTTATACGTTTGAGACAATTACTAGAGTAACATAAGAAGCAGATGAACTAGGAAAACGAAACTGCAAGTTGAGAGTTTAACAACAAACGGAAATATAAGTGCAAAACTGAGATTTCGAGCTTAGGATGTGGACTACTGGTGCATTTACCCTATTCTTTAAAGTGGAAAGGTTGATGCTGGATGAATTTTTGTGCTGTAAGTATGGACAAAGCAGTGTGTCGCTATTTAAATTAGTGTTTTGAAGCGAAGAAAATAATGGGAAATTGAAACGAAAAGTTGTAATTTGCTTTTCACGTACCACAAACATTCTTCCTCTCTTTACGAGTCAATAAATTCCAGAGTAAAATCGCTCAACTAGGAAGTAATTTCTAACACGAAATCCACGCACTACACAAATATGTATGTATTACCACAACATTTAACTTTTCACCGAAATATGCACAGTAGGGTAGTAAAATAATGTTAACTCTTCGACACTACGCAACGGATTGACAGGTTGGTATTTTGCACTGGGTTCCCACCCACTTCCCCCACCCATGTAATTTTGGTTTGACGGCTCTCGCAGTCTACAGCCTAGTTTAACGGAAGTCCATCAAACCATCAGTTGGTTACTTCAGACTGATAGATCCACCGTCCTTGCATACACAGAAATGTTCGCACTGTTCAGTTTGTGCTGATTAGTACAGATTCAGTCCCAACCTCCCGTGTGTGGCGGGCTTTAGTGCCTCTAGCTAGTACTTATGCGTTAACAATGATTTACGCAGTGCGGATATAGCTTGAAGTAGTGACCAAACAAAACATAATTTACATCCGCAGTGGTGTCGGGGACTTTTAAGAACATTGCACTTGTGCCTAAAATACAAACACAATTTCTGTTTTTCTAAGTGGGACGCCTTCCTCCATCTACGAAAAGGAAGCGACTTTCTTCTGCTTTGGGAGACTCACAACCTGAAGTGTAATGTGTTACCTTCTCGAGGAAGAACATACTGTACGTGTTCAGATGTGAGTGACATCGCATTCCCACACATTCGGCTAGGAATGCTCATCATGAGATTACAAGCTTGAGCTTAGGTAATTTTGTAGTCTTAATTTAATAAGAACGTATCTACAAATATGCTTTCTTTTTTGCATATAAAAATTGTTACTTATTTCCAAGCATAGATTCCTAAGCTTACAATAAATCATTGTCTTCAAAAGTTATTGCCGGCATATGCATCTTCAATTTTCTGATTAAAACGTATTTCACTAGGTAACTCTAAAGTTGTTAATTACTTTAGTTGTTTAACACCTTTGGAATTTAAACGCTATCTTGGTTCACTGTACCGAATGGAAATAAATCGTATCGGTTAATACAATATGCTCCCAGATTGTATTCACTTCGCTATTGCAGAAGCTTGTGTGTTGGTGTGAGTGTGTGGAAAATATGCGGACGGAAGGATGTAATTTTCTGGTGGGCTCGAGGTCACACACGTCGTGAGCACATACGCAAGTCGCCCTCGAATCACTCGTGTCGAGTAGCCCTGCGAAGTGCTAGCCGCCCTCGCGTCCTTATTTACATGTTAATTACATATCGCGGCGGAAACAAACATGCCGAGCGCTCCCAGCGCCGACGCTGCTTCCACCCAGGACGCCACTTTCTCCGCCAGACGCCGGCCAACACTCGGCGCGACAGCGCCTGCTGAACAACATCCACTGCCTCGAGGATTCTGAATACATCAGTTGCACACGCGTAGGCGTGGCCACACGTCTTCCGTAGATGCAACGAACTACCAGTAGTTATATACACAGAGGTGACAAAAGTCACGGGATAGCAATATGCAAATATACAGATGGCAGTAGTATCGCGTACAAAATGTATAAATGGGCAGTGCCTTGGTTGGGCTTCCAGTTGTAGTCAAGTGATTCATGTGAAAATGTTCCTGACGTGATTATGGCCGCACGACGGGAATTAACAGACTTTGAACGCGGAATGGTAGTTGGAGCTAGACGCATGGGACATTCCATTTCGGAAATGGTTAGGGAATTCAACATTCCGAGATCCACAGTGTCAAGAGTACCGAGAATGCCTAATTTCAGGCATAACCTCCCACCATGGACAACGCAGTGGCCGACTGCCTGCACTTAATGACCGAGACCTACGACGTGTGCGCAGAATGGTCAGTGTTAACAGACAAGCAACTCTGCGTGAAATAACCGCAGGAATCAATGTGGGACGTACAACGGACGTGTCCGTCAGGACAGTGCGGCGAACTTTGGCTGTACTGGGCTATGCCAGCAGAAGACCGACTCGAGTGCCTGTACTAACAGCATGACATCGCCTGCAACGTCTCTCCTGGGCTCGTAACCATATCGGTTGTACCCTAGACGACTGGAAAACAGTGGCTTGGTCAGATGAGTCCCGATTTCAGTTGGTAAGAGCTGATGGCAGGGTTCGAGTGTGGCGCAGACCCCACGAATCCATGGACCCAAGTTGTCAACAAGGAACTNGATTCATAATGGTATGGGCTGTTTTTACATGGAATGGACTGGGTCCTCTGGTTCAACTGAACCGATCATTGACTGGAAAGGGTTATGTTCAGCAACTTGCAGCCATTAATGAACTTCATGTACCCAATCAACGATGGAATTTTTATGGATGTCACCGGGCCACAACTGTTCGCGATTGGTTTGAAGAACATTCTGGACAGTTCCAGCCAATGATTTGGTCACCAAGATCGCCTGACATGAATCCCATCGAACATTTATGGGACATAATCGAGAAGTCATTTCGTGCATAAACTCCTGCACCGGCAACACTTTCGCAATTATGGACGTCTATAGAGCCAGCATGGTTCAATATTTCTGCCAGGGACTTCCAACGACTTGTTGAGTCCATGCCACGTCGAGTTGCTGCACTTCGCCTGGCAAAATGAGGTCCGACACGATATTAGGAGGTATCCCATGACTTTTGTTGCCTCAGTGTAAAGGTGGAGCCACGACTATCTTGTTAAATAATGGTTATCTTAACTACATTAAAAATATTTCCCTTACTTTATTTATCCACAAAAGGAAATATTTTAATAAATAAAATAAAACCAAACTAAAAATGTATAAGTAAAAAATTTTAATCAAAAGGGGCAATTACTTAGTTTTAGTTTTAAATAGGTATATGTAGTTATTTTCGGTTTAAAATTTTACAGTTTCATTATTTTTTATATTTAATTATACATTATAACAGTTTTATTAACTTTTCTATATAATAATTTTGATTTAATGATACATTTTAATGGGTTTATTAAGTTTTATATATTTTTTTAATGTTTATATTTGTAGGTACATCATTACTATAAGTAATGTATTAATTTTAATGTAATTGAAAAAAAATATATTTAAAAAATTACTTTTAAATTTATAAATAAAATTTATTTTTAATTTATTGCTATATGTTAGACTTTTAATTTAAAAATTACGTATTCTTCAACTGATTTGTGAAAATGGTTTTTATATATTGTAAGTTAAAGTAAAACATTTTAACAAGACGGTTGTGGCCTCACCTTAATATAACTACTACTACCAAACAGGCGCTAGAGTGAGACTTGCTATATTTTTCGTTTATAGATTTCATTGTACTATTGACTGTTTACGGTTAGCTGAGCACTTTCAAAATGAACCTATGAAAAATGTAACTGCCCCTACCTGAAGATATTTAAACACGCACATAGTGGTATGCGATTAGTGTAGTTGGTAATGGACGGAGGGAAAGTAGTTCCATGTCTGAAAGCTGAATTAAAAGTGTTTTAAGTAAATATTTGTGAATACTGAAATTGCCTTTCTTGAATTTGCTTTCTGTTTTTAATGCATATATAAGTGTAAAAATTAGCAAATTGGTAAAATATTAACTTTTATAATAATTTCATAGTTTCACTTTCACAATTCATGAATAAATTGATCAGGCCCTTTGCAATGTTCATTTTACGTACGGTGCAAGAATACACAATGTGTATACAAGTATATCTTAAGCCGGTCTTTCAGAAGTGCTCAGTTTACCGTGATCAGCCTATACTGGAAGATGCGATACAGTTATTATTGAAGGAAACGTCGTAGTTACATCACTGCTAGCCTAGGGCAAACTGCATGTTAAATGAAGCTGTTGGTTCTTGGCGGGATTACCCGTTACCACAACACTAGCGAACTCTGTATACATGCATCCTATGTGCATATGAGGAACTTACTCTGACAAGGGTAGCACCGACCAGAGCGACGGTACTATTTATTTGTGCATGATACATCGCAGATTAACGATAACAGTAGACTAAAAAGGTTTGTTTTGGCGCAAGGGCGTGGGGCGTTGTAGCGCAGAGTTGTTCATGCTCTGTCATTTAAATCAGCCGGTGGCCATCATGTCCGCAATTTATCAACAAAAAAACTTCTTTCACCCCAAAAAAACACTTCAGGAATTAATTATTTCACCCAAAAATCACATTTATCACCAAGAATTTTTTATAAAATGGAAAAATGTCCCCATCGAGTTCTCAAATGAGCAAAGCGGATCCGAAACTTATCAATGCGAGAGCCTAAATATCCTTGAATTAGCAAAGCGGACTTGAGGCTCTGAGCGGAAAGAACGACTCAATCCTCAGAGCAATAAAAGCGGATTCGAGGCTCCGAGCCAGGTCCAGCGGATCGGGCGGATCAGCGGGCATGCCCCCACCCCTACTACCATCCACACGCGTGTCCTTGACCTTGAATAACCTTGAACCCAAAAGTCGCAAAATTTCCAAAACAACTAAAAAATGTTTAACAAATTAAAAAAATTCTAAAAATTTTAATACTTACATGCATGAGATCCGGGGCTAAATTGCAGGTGGAGTGATCAGCGACGAAGCTCCTGGCACGAATACCAACAATCAACTGCCCCCCACCCCCACACCTTTTTCTCTTCCTTTATTTTTGTATGGAGCTCCCGATCCTTATGGCCGCATTTCCAGCAGGTAGTAGAAGGCCGTGACGACCGCACGCACCAAATTGCCGCAATGTGCTTGATCAGACAAGCTGCCCAATATCCTTGGTNCCAGCAGGTAGTAGAAGGCCGTGACGACCGCACGCACCAAATTGCCGCAATGTGCTTGATCAGACAAGCTGCCCAATATCCTTGGTGCATACGAGCAGACAAACTGCCCTGCCTAGTTTGTGGCCAGCAAACGGGCTGACCTTCCTTGACATAGTATAGACCAACCGGACCCTTCCGAGCCCGGCCACTCCCATCGAGCCACTACTAGCTCGCCCACTGGACTGACCACCACCTCTATATTCCATTGGCTAACTGCGATGCGTGTGGTGATAATTGTAGTGCATGTGGAGCTAACTGCGATGTTTGTGGTTATAATTGTGGTGCATGCGGTGCTAACTGTGGTGCATGCAGTGCTAACTGCGGTGCATGCAGTGCTAATTGCGGTGCGTGTGGTGCTAACTGTGGTGCTAAATGTGGTGCAAACTGTGGTGCTAAATGTAGTGCTAAATGTAGTGCAAACTGTATACGAAATTTCAGTTCTTCTATACTTCAGCACGATGCGAAAAATATTGCTCATTAAAAATAATGCATTAAGTNTGTATACGAAATTTCAGTTCTTCTATACTTCAGCACGATGCGAAAAATATTGCTCATTAAAAATAATGCATTAAGTTTCTGCAGCTTATTTTATAGAAAATTTGAAGGGGAGATAAAGCCGGTGAAATCAAAACGTCAGGGTAGTATTTGTTTTCGCACAAATCACATTACTGAAAACTGTGTCTATAAAAATAAAGGTAAATATGAAGAAAATCACGTAGTTCGGGAAGGACCTGATAAAGGACAGGAAAACAAAAAGGATAATGTAGGAAATGTCGAGGAAGGCACTTCAGTAAAATAACAAAGCGTTATTACGTGTTTCAGATGTAAAAACNGGATAATGTAGGAAATGTCGAGGAAGGCACTTCAGTAAAATAACAAAGCGTTATTACGTGTTTCAGATGTAAAAATACGGGAAAACCCCCGTTGGAATAGATTGTGTAAATAATGTATTTCGGCAAAGGGAAAGCATATTTTTTGTTCCGGTAACAATAAGGATTCGTTTGAATGCCGTAGTTGTAGTAAAAATCGAAATTGAACATTTCTCGTAGAAATTACAATTCCGTTTATTAGAAACATTGTCTCACTATGTTATTTTAGGGCTGGAGTTTTTGGGAAAAACCCAGGCATTTATTCATGGAGCAAAAAGGAGCTGAACTTTTAGTTTTGCTTCTGATGCTCCTGTTAAATTGGTAAGTTACCCGATGTACGTGCGAAAGATTCAGTTACTTGAACATAATAACGGAGATGAAAAATAAGTAATGAAAATAAAAGCTGAATTTAGTTATTTTATTACAGGTAATCTAGGGCATTGTTCGTTCAAATTTGGAAGATAATGAACCAGTGGTTTCTGTTCCCTATCGGGTTGCTGCGCCGAAATTGAAACATATTAAGCAGATAGTATTAGATTTGCAGGAACGGGGAATTGAGACGTCAAAAAGTGCGTATGCTAGTCCATTTTTNTGTGGTGCATGTAGTGCTAAATGTGGTGGGTGCAGTGCTAACTGTGGTGCGTGCGGTGCTAACTGTGGTGCATGCAGTGCTAACTGCGGTGCATGTAGTGCTAACTCCGGTGCGTGCAGCGCTAATTGCGGTACTAACTGTGGTGCGTGCAGTGCTAACTGTGGTGCTAAATGTGGTGCTAACTGTGGTGCTAAATGTGGTGCATGTAGTGCTAAATGTGGTGGGTGCAGTGCTAACTGTGGTGCGTGCGGTGCTAACTGTGGTGCATGCAGTGCTAACTGCGGTGCATGTAGTGCTAACTCCGGTGCGTGCAGCGCTAATTGCGGTACTAACTGTGGTGCGTGCAGTGCTAACTGTGGTGCTAAATGTGGTGCTAACTGTGGTGCTAAATGTGGTGCATGTAGTGCTAAATGTGGTGGGTGCAGTGCTAACTGTGGTGCGTGCGGTGCTAACTGTGGTGCATGCAGTGCTAACTGCGGTGCATGTAGTGCTAACTCCGGTGCGTGCAGCGCTAATTGCGGTACTAACTGTGGTGCGTGCAGTGCTAACNATGCAGTTCTAACTGTGTTGCATGCGGTGCTAACTGTAGTGCATGTGATGCTAACTGTGATACATGTGGTGCTAATTGCTGTGTTAATTGCAATGCGTGCAGTGCTAATTGCAGTGCAGGAGGATGTGAATGCATTAACATGGAATCAGTGCTGCAAATTTTAGAATGTCACTTTAAAATATCACTCAAAGTAAATCGACAGAGACAAGCTTATGTGTAGTCTCACATGTATACGAAATTTCAGTTCTTCTATACTTCAGCACGATGCGAAAAATATTGCTCATTAAAAATAATGCATTAAGTTTCTGCAGCTTATTTTATAGAAAATTTGAAGGGGAGATAAAGCCGGTGAAATCAAAACGTCAGGGTAGTATTTGTTTTCGCACAAATCACATTACTGAAAACTGTGTCTATAAAAATAAAGGTAAATATGAAGAAAATCACGTAGTTCGGGAAGGACCTGATAAAGGACAGGAAAACAAAAAGGATAATGTAGGAAATGTCGAGGAAGGCACTTCAGTAAAATAACAAAGCGTTATTACGTGTTTCAGATGTAAAAACACGGGAAAACCCCCGTTGGAATAGATTGTGTAAATAATGTATTTCGGCAAAGGGAAAGTATATTTTTTGTTCCGGTAACAATAAGGATTCGTTTGAATGCCGTAGTTGTAGTAAAAATCGAAATTGAACATTTCTCGTAGAAATTACAATTCCGTTTATTAGAAACATTGTCTCACTATGTTATTTTAGGGCTGGAGTTTTTGGGAAAAACCCAGGTATTTATTCATGGAGCAAAAAGGAGCTGAACTTTTAGTTTTGCTTCTGATGCTCCTGTTAAATTGGTAAGTTACCCGATGTACGTGCGAAAGATTCAGTTACTTGAACATAATAACGGAGATGAAAAATAAATAATGAAAATAAAAGCTGAATTTAGTTATTTTATTACAGTTAATCTAGGGCATTGTTCGTTCAAATTTGGAAGATAATGAACCAGTGGTTTCTGTTCCCTATCGGGTTACTGCGCCGAAATTGAAAGATATTAAGCAGATAGTATTAGATTTGCAGGAACGGGGAATTGAGACGTCAAAAAGTGCGTATGCTAGTCCATTTTTNATATTAAGCAGATAGTATTAGATTTGCAGGAACGGGGAATTGAGACGTCAAAAAGTGCGTATGCTAGTCCATTTTTTTTATTGTCAAAAAAACGTCGGCTCAGTAAATAAAAAGTTGTTTGTGCATGCTTACCTTATGCCAGTAATGGAGACAGTATTTCAACATTTAGGTAAGGCAAAATACTTTACCATTTTGGACTTAAATTCAGCCTTTTTACATTTTGAATTGCACCCTCAGTCTAGGGAACCTCTTGCCTTTTGTACACCTTGGGGATTATTTCAGTGGACACGTCTCCCTATGGGCGTAAATGTAGGGGCTCAAGGAATGTCACGTGGGTTAAATCATGTGTCTGATAAATATCTTTATGATTTTGTTTTCACGTATATTGACGTATGCATTTATGATTCCACGTCAGAAGAGCATTTAAAGCACTTACGTATGGTTTTGGAGGCTTTACAAGACGCTGGAATGACTGTGAATCCAGGTAAAATAAGTATGGCAGAGCAACATGTTTGCTACTTAAGTTTCATAATTTCAGAAAGCAGTTTACGTACGGACCAAGAAAAACTTAAAGCAATTATAAATTTTCCACAGCCAAAAAATTTACGAGGGGTAAAACGTTTCTTATAGATGCTTGCTTTTTATAATAAATGTATTCCAAATTTTTTACAGTTAATAGACCCCTTAAATAAGTTAAGACGGAAGGGGGTAGAATTTGTATGAGAAAAATAATAACAGGAGGCTTTCAAAAATTGAAGGAATGCTTGACAGCCCATCCAACTGTACATCTGCCAAATTTTGAACAATATTTTTTGCATTGTGATGCAAGTTCTATCGCTTTAAGTGCGGTGTTAAGCCAAAAGGAAAATGGATTATATGTGCCAATAACGAGTGCAGAAATAAAGTATACCATCANTTAAGTGCGGTGTTAAGCCAAAAGGAAAATGGATTATATGTGCCAATAACGAGTGCAGAAATAAAGTATACCATCTACGAGAAAGAATGCCTTAGCTGTATTTGGGTGATGGAGCGATTTTCTGATTACCTAAATCACGCACACTTTAAATTGTTTACCGAGAACCAAGCTTTAAGTTGGTCATTAAAATTTCAAAACCTGCTGGGCGTCTTCCTAGATAGTTAGTGCGTTTGTCACGTTTCAAGTTTGACTTACAATGCAGAAAATGCAGTCACAGAGGCACTTTCTCGTATGTTTCGTGAGGATGAATTTAATGAGGTCACGCAAGCAGAATTAAATGTTGTACATCAGATCAATACAACCGAGTAAACGGCCGAGGTATTAAAAAATAGGCTTCAGAATTTTCCTAGCATGTTTGTGAATATAAAAGAGTATCAAAAAGCTGACCTAGAGTGTCAACAAATACGTGCTGAAATAATACAAGGAACCACTACTTATGTTGTTTATAAGGAATTGTTATGTGAATAGACAAAATAAAAAGGGAAATGTATAGTTTTTATTCAGAAAGAATTACGCCCTATGGTATACAAGTATTACCATGAATCGTATTCTGGAGGACACACGGGACGAGGTGAAAACATTTCGCGTGTACTGGAATTGTTTACGTGAACAGGAGTCCGAAAGGACTTAGAAGTATGGGTTAAAGTGTGTGAAGCATGTCAACACGCAAAACCTAAAAATCAGAAACCTGAAGAAAAATATGCAGTATCTGTAGCTTCCTATCCACGGGAATGGGTAAATTGAGATGTTATGGGACCCATACCTAGAAGTACCTCTGGGTTTCTCTGTGTGTTGGTAGCAATAGTTTCATAAATTTAGTTTTTTCTTTCCTTTGCGGTCAATAAAAGCCACTAAAATTGGTAAAATAGTTATGCAAGGATTGTATAGTGTTTTTAGTTCCTCAGTGTTTGTGGTAACGGGTAATGCCATTTACTTTCTGTCGGGTGAATTTAGAGATCTTAATTTTTTGTGGGGTGTAAAAATGGTGCAGCCATCCCCGTACTTAAAAAGGCAAATTAAGTCGAGCGTGTTAACAGGAATATTAAGATGGCGTTACGCAGTTTTCAATCTGATAAACGTAATTGGGACAAAGTTTTATACCCGTTGTTTTTATGCTTTAATAATGTTATTCATTCTGCTCATAAATTTTCATGCCCACTGAAGTTTTCCTTGGTCGGTGATTGCTCCATCCTTTAGCAAATGCTTGGTCATTACAAGATATTTGTTTGGAGAATATGGTAAAAGGAGACTTAGTAACCATATGGGAAGAAGTGTCACGTACTTTGGTAGAATACCATAAAAAAAATGGGTGATAAAACGAACACGTTGTATAAAGACGTGAGGTTAAGGCCTGGTGACTTAGTGTTAATTGAAGCTCATCACCTTAACTCTAAAGCCAACTATTTCAGTTCTAAGTTGGCCGTAAAATGATATGGCCAGTTTAAAATTGTCAGATTTCAAACCCCAGTCACGTTGCTAATTGGGAACCCAAATTCTCCAAACAATACTGAAAAGGTGCATATTAGTCGGTGTAAGAAAATTTAATATACAAAGCCCGTAATTTTTATGCACTTCCACCTCATTTTTAAGGTTCAGTTTCTCTGAAATATTAAGGTAAAAGGTTGTTAATTGTCCATATATTTGTAAAAAAAAACCTTGAAAAAAATATTTTTTTTTTTTTGTAAAAGGTTTTAAAGGTATAAATAGGTAAATGGGCAGATTTTTTTCGTCATATACAAGTATTGGTAATTTTTAATGTATGCTTTAAGAATCTATATTTTATAGAGTTTAAGGAGTTTATGCATTTAGCTCAATGTTATCATTATTAAAAGGGTTAAAACAGGTACGTATTTTTCAAATGTTGCACTAGCCACATGTTGACCTTCTTGCAACTTCCCAATGACTTGACCTCTGATGATGTGTGCGGGACTGTCTGTTGGCCATATCAGACATCAAACAGCAACTTGAAGTCGTTCAACCCGATGTGAGTTGTGCAATGGCTTCCACTGCAATAATGAACGTACACTGCGATCGTGCTTTATACCCTTCGCATAGGCCTACGTATATGCTCATGCCCTATCGTACCGGACCCTAGCCATCACCGGATTCATATTTCGGTGGCTTCTGCCCGTTCCTTTCCTTGTTACGTCAATTTCTCCACCTCGTCCTTAATTGTTGTACACCAGTGTACGAAATGCTACCGATGACACGCGCGCAATAGTTGCGTGTGTTCTCAATAACTTTGTGCATAAAGGAAACAAAACTAATTTTTTGAAAATGCTATCTAAGATTTTCCATTGCAGAGTACCCAGCCTACTGGTATAACGAAGAAACCGGTTATTAATACTGGAGCTTCGCCACAGAGCTTAATCCTGTGAAAATATGATTAAGTATAATGCACATTTTCGGCTATTTATCAGTAGGTATGAGAAGCAGTTATTTTGTTAAGTTACAATCCTACACGCAATGCAAAAAGTGTGATATCGCGGAAAAAATTAAATCACGAAAATAAATTAAGAAAATGTGTTTTCATGCATTTTTTTTGTATGGAATGGCCAGTCGTCTAGCACTGCGTTATACATCTCCTCGCGTGATATCCGTTTTAATATTGTCATTTTACTCACGTTAACTGCCGTTGTAAAATGCCTGGGGACACTGGAGCTCTAAATAAAATAAATACGGCAGAATTAGTCTATAACATCTCGGCGGTGCACGTGTTCAATGTAGCATTGGAGAAGGGGGGAGAACGGGTCCCCAGCTCTGTACCAACTTGAAATTTGTTGCCTCCAGTCGCGAAGAAGAGCGGTGCCGCAAAATAACTGGCCGTCTGCGGTCTGCCGTTATACTTCCATGGTTCGTAAAACAGTCGCCGTGGCCCGACCACTGTCGTGTCTCTCAGAGAATAAAACCAAGTGCAACATTTTGTGGCCGAGACACGTACTGTGGCCCGTGTGCGACCTCTTATTTATTGATGTTGTTGCCATTTGGAAGGAGTGTACGCCAAAAGTCGACTGCTACACTCCATCAGAAAACCTCCTGATCGCGGGAGGATCGTAGAGCCAACCTTTCTGATATCTTATGTTTTACCCATGACCAAAAAGGAGGCATAACTTGTTTCTGCAGCAGAATGGAACAAAGAACACATCACTTTATACCCTCAAGTTTTTTTTTATGCTAGCAGAGAAGTGTTTTAAAAAAAATCAGATAAACCCACTTACAATTAACAGGCATTCATCAGTCGGAAGGAGTTCAGTTGCATTTTAATCTTCCTGTTTTTAATGGATTAAAACGATCCAGTGTTTAGGTAATATTTCTTTTCAGTAAAGAAGTTTATTTCAGTTTATGAGAGTTGTTTTTGTTTTGTATACATATATCATGTACGATGGCAGTTTATGCTATTTATTTACATATAGGAAACAATTAATTATAATACTTTTTAATAATCACTTAGCTAGTACTTTTGTGTGAACAGTTTTACAGTTAGTTTGCCAAAAGTCGAAGAGAAAATAAAATAGCGTGTTAAATAAGACTTTTGTCTATTCGTAGAAGTTATTTTGGCGTAGTGGTAAAATTGGAAAAGAGGAAAACCAATTAAAGTAGTAAATATACGCAGCTAGTTGACTGAATTGAGCAGTTAATTAGACATTATGACTAAGACAACCGGATGATATCACTAGGCAGTACCTAATAAAACGTAAGTGAGAAGTTATAACACATAATATTGTTACAAATTGCTTAAAGCGTATCCAAGTTCGTGATGGATGGATGTCAGACATAACTGCCTGCCACTACTATTAACACATATTTTTATCAGTGATCGCAATTGTCATGTTTCATACAAGTATAATTCAAGTCCTAACCACTGTCTTTACACTATTACAAGTATCCGATCAAAATGTAGATTGCCGTACGTTTACATCATTCAAACGTCCATCTCTCACGCGACAACCCCATTTCTTACAGTTCATCTAGTCGATTCCAGTCTCTAATCTCCCGATAGCAGCACACTGCTTTCCCTGGTCATTGCGCCGTCTCGCGTCATCTCCTGTCGTCATACGTACTCTGCTCTACTATCGTGCCGGAGGATGCTGCTGGTCGCCGGGTTTTCTCGGGGATCTCCCGTTTCCCCCGCCCTTTCATCTCGGCGCTGCTCCATACCCNGATGCTGCTGGTCGCCGGGTTTTCTCGGGGATCTCCCGTTTCCCCCGCCCTTTCATCTCGGCGCTGCTCCATACCCACCTCGCTTCATACTCATCTGCTCTCAAGACCTCGCTGTTAAGAGCCATCCAAATCTCTTCACTCCTCTACCAGAGGGCGGTAGAGAAAGGACTGAAAACTACTGAAAAATCTAGTAATCCGATGGGAATTTGAACACCAAAGCGAAAATTAAATAAGTGATGGCGTTTTACCACTTCAAGCTAACTTCCTGGATTACAACATGGTCTGGCACAGGAAATATAAAGCGATATGTTACTGTAGTGCCGAAAATNGAAATATAAAGCGATATGTTACTGTAGTGCCGAAAATTTTTTAAGTTGTGTTCATCGTTTAGTTGTACATGCTTCAGTTATTTGAAGTGTTTTATGTTGTATTTACTTGAGGTAGTTACTCGAGTGTCCGCCGTCCTTATTGTCTGAGTTAGAGAGTACAACAGAAATTAAGAACATGTTCTCTTAAGATTTTAGGCATTTCCTTGGGCAAGAAAACTGTTACACTAGACCAGACACTTCGGGAATGTGGGCCTTTACCAACACGGAGGCAGAAATACTAGCAGAAAGTGGGAGAATGGAAACTGGTAAGGAACTGGGTACTGCGTAAGACCAGTTTAACAATCAAACGTCACGTGTGTTGGAGGGTTTTGGCACTGTCATCAGTATTGCCTCCTTGCGAATGTATTGCCTCCGCCTAGCGTGTTCGTACAAAAATAAAACTTAAGTCACCTGCGGTGCTGCGCGCCAGTGCATAGCCACCGAGAATAAAACCAATCCACGAGGGCTGGAACAGGTTTTGACGTCACGGCTTAACGGCTTACCCCTGGAATTCCTACCGTGAAAAACAGCTGATGCTTGAGTATGTATAGACACAAAGCACTTATGAATGAAGTGAAAAAGCCGTTCGCACTGCGAGCTGCAGCCGCACACGCCAGGAAAATGGCGTCACTGGCCAGCAAAACGTTGGAACGCCGTTCTCCAATCAGTGCCTGGTAACCTACTCACTAGCCAGCAGCCCAGCCAAATAGTGATTTTTTTCTCAGCGTGCAGTAGTCAATCAGACAAGTCCCGTTTCCAGAGCCTCGCGCAGTATCCCCGCATGAAGGGAACCACGAGGTAGTTTCTCTACCATGTACGGCGTCGCTGGGAGCCAGGCTGCACTGCCGAGCGACGCGTGTGTAGGGCGTCGACGTCTCCTCGCCGGACGAGCGTCACCTTCCAGTGACCACGTGCTGCGACGTCTCCGGCAGCCCACTTACCGAGACACTCGCGGCTGCTAACTCGGTTATCCGGCGAGGCGCAGGCAAGATGGCCGCTGAGTAACGAAGTTAGCCACCTGTTGGCATGTAGTCGACGGTCCCCCGGCCCCTGCCATCCGGAGGGCGCCCAGAGGGGGAAGGCCGATGGGGTCAGATGACCGGCAGCCTACTCCTCGGCCGACACGCCACCCTAGCGATGTACCAGTTTCCATCACGCAGCACAACTTTAAGTATAGTCTATTCACGGTTTCTCCACGCTTTTTGAATCAAACCTTTGAAAAAACACACCATGTATGACATGTCCGGTTGTTTGATACATATGTCACAAGCGTTTTATACTTGTGTTAACATAAAAAGTATTCTATTTTTGGTTAAATTGAACTTTTACTTATATTTCATCTACAAATTACAATATTTCATTAATAAATAATAAGAATAAAAACAGGGAGAAAATAGGTGTGTAGGCAATGCCTAGTAATAAATAGTCCTTATGCAAAGTATTATTACACTGAGTGCGCACGATTTCTGTGCATTGTCCCTTTGGTGTAGTTGTCTAGACTCGGGTAAGCTTTGTTCGCATGAGTCTGAGGAATATCCTGGAAGTAGAACTTTAGCAGGGCTTCATAAAAGTTAAAAGTAACCGTGAATGGACTACGTACGTGCTTTCATTTGTTTATTCGAGTCATCCGCTTGCCTACAGTTACTTTGCATTGCTTACGTAACCGATCTCGCTACGCCGCACAGTACAAGTCATCATAATGAAAAAAAGACAAAAATATACCTTAATTTTGAGATTAAATTTATTGTAAACTTTTTTTTTTACAAAATTTTCTCTACGAGCTTGCAAAATAACTTTAATTTTCGAAGTCATGTAAAGACAGGATGCATGTTAGAACTTGAGAGAACCCTTCAGTTTATTCCCTACGTTTTACGCTTGGGTGAAACATTTCGTCGTTCTGGTTAAATAAAGCGTAGTAGTAGACTAAATTGAAATGTTTCCTAAATGCTGGAAATATTCAGAATTTATCTGCATTGCCTTATAAATTACAGACTCAGAAATACCGCTTATAGTAACCAATGTTTTGACGTACGTGCGTAATTTTAAAATCATTGCCATGGAGTGCCACGAAGTTGTCTGGTACACAATATAGACACTTCATTGATTTATCCATGTGCACAGAGTTTGGCTGCCCTGACCTGCCCATTATGAAGATAAAAATCTTTAGAATATGAGAAACCCATGCAGTGCACGGGTCAGGTATGAGCATTGGCTGGGTAGCAGATTCCCACTTTGGAAACTCCCCTGCCCAACCCGTTCCCTGGTATTGCGATCTGCCAATAAATTATTATTATCATTATTACTATGCAATGAGAGGCATTACAAATTAGGTTTTTTAAATGCTTTGAATTCCATGTATTAACCATGCCAACGACAAGAGAATCAGCGTAGTGAAATTTTTCTGATGGAAATATCTGAGAACTTCTTTTCGTGAGTAACGTAGGTGTATAAAGACATTTGAGCTGTTTTAGAGATTTTTATTTCATGTTAAAACAGGCGGAAGAAAGTCAATCGAACATGGTTCACATGGGGGAGACACCCATGTAGACACGCACACAGACTTACACACCCACACACACAGGCATACTGGAAAGTGATCCCATAAGCATTTCTTTCCTTAGGAAAGAAGGCTAAAAATAGGTACTTTTGCAGGTTCAATACCATAAGTTTTCAAGTATTATAATGACGGATCACAGACATGTCGGACGAAGTATAATACATCAGCCTTGCTTGTAACATGTGTAAACAGCAGTCTTTGTATACACTATATTCAGTTGTTAAACGTCACAATACTTTTAATGGAAGATTAGGCTTAGCCTCATACATATATACATCAATATATACACATATACACACATACATATGCATACATTTTCACACATATATACAGACCCGTGCTCAGGAAATGTATATGAGAGGTAGTGGTATGGTAGGGACAATACCATGTTAACTTCACTATCAGTATAATTTGCACAGTGAACATAATTTTCTGGTACAGCCCATTTATAAACCCCAAAACACTCATTTAAAAAATTTCTCACTGCACAAAATTTTTGTTTCATTAATGTTCTACTTTTCCCGCTTTATTCATTATTCCCGTGCCCCTAAAAATAAATTGAACTTCCCGATATTTTTTCTAAGAATGTGAAAGGTGGTCGAAATTTCTAATTGGCAAATCTATTAACAAGTAAGCTCAAACAATCTGTTAACTGAATCCAAGTTAGGATTCAGGAAACATCATCGTAAAACCACTGCACTTCCGTAAGCCGTAGACGGACATAGAGAGCAGCTGCATAGTAGATTTGTAGTCGAGTCTGAGCAAATATCCACAAATTACCAACTTTATAGATAAGACTGTACAAATACTTGACAAGTGAATAAATGTTTTGCACGCGATAGTATTTAAATTTAGCACTGTTCAAGCTGGCGGCAACTCAGGCCAGTTTTGTTTTATATTTATAATCACAGAAACTTACATAAATGTATTACAGTTAACTGTCTCGGTGTCACATAGGCTACGTCAAACAATAGTGCTGTTCAGTGGTATGTCCAAGGCAGTGCTGATTTTACATGTGATTGATGGGCACGCAGTGGTCTAAAAGAAGAAAAAGGATTTGAAGTTACCTGCAAACCAAGTTAATTTATATACGTCCTCAAAGGAAATCAAATTATTTATTGTAATTTTACTGTAAAATAAAACAATTCCTTCAGAAATCGTAAAAAAAATATAAAACTTATTTGTACACAAGTTTTATCCAACATTCCTACATTGTAAAAAACTGTATAACTACGTACGCTAATGTAAATATAGAAGCCGTATTCGAACCAGACATCTCAAACTGCGATATCACTTTGCGAAAATCATTACACTATTTTGTCGTAGTTTAAGAATTGCAAGTGTATATAGACACACTAGCAAACCGGCCCGGCTTCGCCCGGGTACAATTGAGAAAAGACAATTCATTTATGTGAAAACAGAATTATAAAATTATACTATGTAGGCCTAGGTTTTTAACTGATTACAGCAACCGAAAAGGAAGGAAATATTTTATACCCGATACCCAAGATGTAGGGTAATATTTTTTTAGTGTATCTGTGCAACTATCGCGTAGTTACCCCATTTCTGCTTTCCAGCGTAGATGTATGAAACTCAAAACGTGAGTTTCATCAAGTTGTAGCTTTATAAATAAGTGTTCCTAGGTATTAATATTTGCGCTTGGCTGAGGGATCTTAATCGATCACCAAAGTTAAGCAACGTTCCCAGCTGCACACAATAGGATGTATGACCGTTTAGTGGCATAACATCTGAGCGCTTCCGGGCTTTGGAAGGCACGTTAAATATTATGTCCCGGTTGTTATCGATTGATAGCAGTCGTTAAGCCATTTCAGAGGTTCTTGGGCGGCGTGATAAACTCTGGCACCAGAGGGAAAAAATATTTCGGTCACGTTCCCAGCCATTGCAGAATTACGTTTTGTTGTTATTCCAAAGGAACCGTACAATTTTCTGGGATAAAAAGTATCCTATGTCCTATTCCAGGACCTAAAGTACCTACATACCAAATTTCATCAAAATCCGTTTAGCCGTTATGGAGCTGAGTGGTAACATACACACACACAGAGAGAGAGAGGCTTTCATATTTATTTAGTAAGATTTGTGCATATAACAGGTACGTTAAAAATGCTATTTATTTCCATTTTGTATTGGTTATTAACTACATCCGTATATGTTATTTCGTATGAAAAAATTTTTGAGACATAAATAGCCAGCGCGATAAATTTATTTCATCCTCTATGGCGCGAGCCGAGGAACCACCGCCGGTCGGGTGTTCGTAAGAGGACTGGCAACGGGGTATAGGTCCGTGCTACACCGCCTTTTTTTGGTTACGTTTTGCAACTTCTGTCCCATTTAGGCGATGATAGTGTTACCTAGCGGGATACTCGTGAACTGCGTGAGTGCAATTTAGCTTGTATCTCCCCTCGCTTAAGCTATGCACACAAATTACGAGCAAATATAGCATCTGATATTCCACCTTAAGAGTCGCTAAATCTCTTCCCTCACTTACATATACAGGTGTGTGTGTATGTCGTGTACTATTTGAAGGGCAATAAATTTATAATAATCTATTAAATAAAAACTTAAAGAAATGTGTTTACACCTTCCCCCTCCTTTTAAGCGATATTTCCAAAAAAAATAACCCGAGAGCTAGTTTCCCTAGTTATATCTAATGCATTATAATTAGGAAGCAATTATGTCTAGAATGACAATTCTGTACTTAACTATAAAAAATCAGTACAATGCATATAAATGCTACCTCCCCCTTTCGCCCCTCTTTCCGAGGTCAATGCAGAGTAGACCTTCCCTTTGAAAATCTATAACAATACTCATAAATCTCTGGTTTTACCCCTTACATGTAATTTGTGGCACTAGTAGAGCAAAAGAATTTTTGCACCATAACTACTCGGTCCGGTACACTGAGCGCCGTTACGGCCATGAGACGACGAGGTCTGACTCGGCACGAGCACCGGATCACAAAGCAATTCATTTGGAGTCCTCTGCGATTTTAGCAGCACTGTACTCCTCAGACTTTCTGTAAATAATCGTACGATATATAATCCAGATTTTACATTTCCATTTCAATATTTACATGCAGGAGCTAAGGAACTTAAAGGGTGACATTGGCATGAAAATCAAATGTTCCTTCGCCTGTACATGCAAACACTTGGCATACCAACACACGCTTCAAAAAGAAACATCAAAAATAAACCTCAAAATAGAAACCTCACTGGCCAACAAAGCCGACTGGATGTACTAACAGACAGGAATGATAAACTGACAAGACCATTTGACAATGGTGATCACACCAACTGTCTAACAAGGCAGACCAGACCAACCAAATATCAACACACACCAACCATACATACTGTTTATACCAACCGACCATACCGCCTAAGACCGACTCCACCCAATACTGTCCGCTGTTGGGACAAACGCCATCTATCACTGACTCCTACCGAGACTGACTCCTGTCGAGACTGACTAGAACAATGTACAAGACCGACCAGACAAATGGCCATACCAGCCGATCGGGCCAAACACCCATACCAGCCAGCAGGACCAACCAACCAACCATACCAAGAGACTATGTTTACCAATCTAGAAACACGTCTCATACCGCGAAACTCAACGGAAATCTCTTCACGAAAATCTTCGCAAAACACATAAAAATTACAAAACAAGTAGTGCAATATTTCGTAAAACACCTCACCCAATGCGATAATTTTGCGAATCGAGTCACGATTANATTACAAAACAAGTAGTGCAATATTTCGTAAAACACCTCACCCAATGCGATAATTTTGCGAATCGAGTCACGATTATCGGAACACGTTGCAAGCATGTAACGAGCATCGCGAGCAATTTCGCAAACCAAGACCCGAGCAACGAATAATACATCAAAAGTATGTCGTGAACCATTTTACATAACAAGGCTCATACTAGAAAAATGCTTTAAAAGCATGTCGCGATTCAGTTCACGTCATGCCGGCTGAAGACCACCGAGCAAATACGAGTCTTTAGGCAGTTCAATCAATGTTAGGTAAGGTGTAACAAGTCAGTCGGGCTGCCCGAAAGGTCCTTGGCCTGGTGGTGGGAGGGGAGGGGTAGGACAACCATGTGGGATTTATTGGAACGCTTTTTCCGAGCTCGAAGTTGTGGTACTGATCACTGCGTGGCGCTAGTGGTGAAGGGTAAACGTCTCCAGCGCCATCTCAAGACAGCGGATGACACTTCATGCTGCTTCCATGGCCCTTCTCAATGGGTGGTCAAACGAGTTTTTGTTGAACCGAGTTTCTTTCACGGAGACAGAATGTATTCAGACATTTATCACTTCCTACATTGATTATAACAATAATGTAAATAAAACGTTTATATAAAAAAATTAGAAATTATTTTCTTTTGAATGTATAATAATTTCCTATTGCTTTAATAAATCATTGAATTTATACTCCTCCAATACCGATAAACGTCTTAAAGATTATGTCTCTAGCAGTTATAATATCCTGGTTTCTGCATTTATTTCCAAAATAAAACCTTTCATTCATATTGAAGTACGTTTTACATTGATAATATCCTACAATAAGCGTCGTACATTACATCTATCTACGTCAAACAGCACCATTTCACATTGTTTGAAAATAAGCTTTTTACGAAGTATCTTTCGTAATGTATATACTTATGTTGAATAATGGTTTCCTTTAAAGGCATTAGGTTGAAGTGTCATTATAAAATCTAGCAAACCAATAGTTTTCTTTAATATATAACATATTCACGAGACACATATATGTATATATACATACATGGCGAAGTAAGACCGTCGGAAAACTGTCTGCTCCAACCGAATGTTGGTCAAAGGACAGCACCTCATCAATATTTACGGAACTGTACCCGCAATGTTATTTTTTTAAGTCTAAGTGTAAAAAAATATTTGTTGGTATTTCGGGTTACGTCAGAAACATAGGCTTTACGTGAATTTATTCAGAATACGGCTTAACAAAGCATAATTGTTCTGGTCATCCAAAAGAAGTTCTCATTTTGCAACGTAACCGCCTCATAAAGTTAGTATTTTGTTAAATTGCTATGGGATTTTTTTTTCCTCCTGGCCGACACTAAAAGTGCTCTTCGAAGATATGGCATCGCATTCACCCAACAACTCATGGTGGTAAAGCTATTTTTTTTATTATTTCATTTATATAACATGAGGTCCGTCTTTCTCAAACATTTAATAATACAGCACTTAATAGAAAATTTTTAAAGAATTTATATTGAAGTATGCGCATGCTCTTCAAGTTCACCAGTCATGTTAAAAAGTTCATTGTTTTTATCTATAGCGTATTCTTTAATGCATAATTCTATTCAGGCATTGAAGTACTCAAATGAATTAAATATTCATATTCGTCATTATGCCATGAATAAACAGGTATCTATTGGTTGCACGCCTTGCTCATAAATGCGACTTATCTTTTGAACAACTAGCCGGAGTTGCCTCTAGCGTTTCATTGCTCTAGTGTAATGCCTGAAGCAAAATATATTCAGGTAGGTGGACGCCCTACGTCTGAATTTTATTACGTCGTGGTAAAGTGTAGAGTATAACTTCAAAGTCCTCAATTTAATAAATCTTTTTGTTTCCAGATTTTCTGTACCGCATGTTTGTAAACATTAGGTCATCGTGAACTTTCGCTCAAGTTTTACGTAAAATATTTTAATTACTCTGCAGAACACTATCAAAACCGTTTTTGATAATGTACCTTAGATTAAAACAAAACCGCAATGTAGCGATAAAACTGAATTTCTCCCCGTTCCCCACCAGTATTATCACATATAGAAATTAGGAACGTTTTGAAAATGTACCACATTTCCAAGCTTATTTATAAAAACTGCAGTCGTGTCGGCTACATTCTGTCACATTTGACACGTTACTCTTCTAGCTGATGTTCTATTCCCTTCCTGCTAAAATCTTAGATAATTAGACATAGTCTACTATATGTTTTATCTTCAACTTTGGCTTTCATAGAAATGAAAACGTTTAGGATAATAAAAAAATATAAAACATGAAAAGTTGAAAAAGTACCTCTTCTTTCCCACTTAATTTTAAAAGTTTGGCGGCATTCCCTGAAGGTGTCCACGAAATTTTGACTGTCGAAACACCATATAAAATAAAAACCAAACACGTTATTTCTTTGTGTCCTGTGGGAGAAACGTACACGGGGGTTGCATTTGGAAAATAACAATATGTGATTTTGTTTCATATATCTAAACTAAAATGAGGGTATGTATCGTTATATGTCAATATTATGACGTAAAATTACATTATTTTTCTGTCTGCTCAGTATCATATCGCTTTGGGCAGATAATTGTGTACTGCAATGATGTATGTGTCGCGTTACTTTAGATAACACAGTAGTTGGGGATGCGTTTTTGTGATACGAGAATATATCTGCATTTGTCCATTAATAACCAAATGTTCGTAATTCAAATAACCGTAGAGTAAAAAAGAACATCGTAAGACAATTCAGTGCTGTAAGATGTGCTTAAAATGTATGGTTATATTTAAGAATGCAAAATTTTCATTGATTGTCTATGATCGGGTACAATAATATTTTACTTTTTCCTTCAAATCGCGCTCTGCTATTCATTTTCGTAACCTGCTACTTTTTGATATTATTCCCTTGGCGATTTCAATATCAGAAACTTAAGTTTGAAACGTTTACTGTTACGTTTGAGGTGAACCAAATAATCGCTATGTCTCAAAGTGGATGTCTTGATGTTCTAAATAGGGGTTGTAAACAGCCAATGCAAATGGAAAATTCGATTATTCGAAAATTTTGAAGATTTTAACTATGTGAATTTAAAAGTATTTTTTTATCATAACAAATCTTTAGCATTTATTTATTAAGCGAAAACGTGACAGTTGGTTGCACTGCAATGATATAAATGTGTATGTAGCTACAAATCATGTTCTGTGCTGTCCCAAACTGTTCAACGGGTAAGAATCAACAGGCGAAAGAAATGTNTAGCTACAAATCATGTTCTGTGCTGTCCCAAACTGTTCAACGGGTAAGAATCAACAGGCGAAAGAAATGTCGAATGGAACAAAACTGGATAGACCTAATCATGTTATTTGTTTTTATATGGACAATTATATATTAAGGTGCTAGAACGGAATTATTTTGTTTTATTTGCGTATTCGTCGCAAACGTGTAACCAGTGGCGGTAAAAGACTCCAGAGTAGTTCAGAGAAAATGATGAACCACCACCCACCCAACCCTACTGTACGACTAAGGGATGTGTGTATGGAGATCTAGTATATAAAAATACAACAAAGTACAGTTTCATAACAGTTTCCCCTCAACATTACGCACAGTCCTGTAATTCACTGTAGTCTGATAATATTATATAACGTAACTTCGCCACCTGGAATGCTACGCCAGTTGAGGTATAGGTGGTTCGCGATAAAGGGAGCTGCACGTAACTGCGTATATTTTAACGCAAGCAACTCACAATTAAGTTGGCAGCGAAGTGTGCCATGTTTTAACGTCTTACTAAAAGTAAAGTTAAAATTTGTTGTCACCTGTAATTCAGTTTCTTTATGATGTATGCAAATAATAATATAATGTGGGGTCATTGTAACATGTGTTTCTAACTCTTCCAAATCATCACCAGGCTGACGCAACATTCAAGTTAGCTGGTTCATTGTTTAGTTTTTTTTTTTTCCCGGCCCACACTCCTGTGTCAACTAAACATCGGTTTACTACCAACGTGATTTAAAATGTGTTTTTGTATCTTTTGAAATAAAGTGTTCGTTAACGTAATAAATAAAATAATTTTATTCATGCTATGAGTGAAGTTGCATTTTTTTTTTTTTGTTAATTTTTGCTGTTTTTAAACGTAGTTTTTGTCCCAGAAATTTTTGGAATTTCACGTTATGTGTCTACCTGGAAAAAGTTCTGCCTCGTGCAATTGACGTCGGTATAAATTTTAAACATTGAATAAACTTTAATAAACTTCAGATGAGTGTGTTTTGTTATATTTCCGTAATGTGTTACAGTTATGAAAGCTTAAATAAATGTGAGCGTGTTATTTAGTATTTAGGCGATATCCAACGTACGACCGAAGAGTTAATACCTTGCCAAGATGTCACTCGTTTTGAAACATTAACGGCATTAAAATATTTTATACTGCACGTGAAACATTCCTTGAGTGTTATAAATACGGTNTATTTTATACTGCACGTGAAACATTCCTTGAGTGTTATAAATACGGTAAAACAGTATTATAACGTCCGTCCGAACGGTTTAATTTATACGAGTCCATGTATCAAACAGTAAGTACTAATTTTCACGACTACCCTTTAAGGTAAATAATTTGGGGCTAAATTATATTCTGCATTAAATGCGTGGATGCAGCTTTATGAAATGCATTGTCATCGAAAGAATTGTGTTTTTAATATTGTGGTGAAGTTATATTCATATATGTTGTACACATTTAAATTTTATAAGCGAAAAGTGATGTTTTTTTTAACATACGCAGAGCTATAGGAGGTATGTGCTTTAAAAATTGCGTGGCTGGACGAATTTTTACGAAATTAGCATTGAGTGACAAATATTACTGTGGAAGTACGCTGTATCTATCCTGTTCAGCCATTTAGTTTCATGACAATAATTGTTTTCGCTACGGTACTCGTAATGTAATAGCAACGCCCGCCAATTGCTTATGCGTAGTCTTGTATTAAAATATTGATTTGTGAGGTATTTACGCAATATAATTATACTCTTACATGTTATGAAACTAAATTATTATATCATTTAACGATTGTTTAAGACACGTTGCATTCTGTATAAAGGAGTAAAAATACTGTATTAACTAAAAGTTTCAGCTTTAAAAATTTTTAAAGCTGAACATTCTAAACGTATTGGCGTCGTTTTTATAACGGAAAATATAATTCTTAAATATTCTGTTGACTTAAATCAAACATATTTTTATATGTCTTCTGAAGTATTGACCACAGTTAAAGGCGTCTAAACAGAAAAAGAGTAGTCAACATCAATCAATATTCACAAGCTAATATTTGTTGCTGAAATTAACGTGTACGTTTTTATAGTGCTTATTACATTATAATTACATTTTATGGTTTATTTAATGGGTATGCAGTGTGTATATAAGTCAGCTGATATAAACACCAGCTAAAACTCACTCACATGACAGTGTTTATTTGATAGGGTTGCGTAAATATAAGCAGCAAATGGGCTGGAAGTAGAAATTTGGCTGGGCTTTCAAAAGTGCTCACTTTACTGTGAACAGC